>JAXGGA010003170.1:0-107269 GCA_038373865.1 Uloborus plumipes
TTTTTGATGCTGCACCTTCAACTTTAGGGATCCATAAAAACTAAACAACTCAACTTTAGAGCAAAACATTCTGGATTTGATCTTTCAATAAGATAATAAACATTTGGTAATTTTTTGGAAAAAATCTGAGAGGTCATGAATCACAGGCGTGACACTCTCTCAGATTCTTGCTCTTAACCTTGTAAATAGTCCAAGAAAAACAAAACTATTCAAAAACGCTCTTTTTAATTGTAAGAAAGTCAATTTTTCATTTTTTTCCAATTTTTCCGGAAAAAAGTTTTTTTCCCATAACTTCAAAATTTCCAGAAATTTTACATCTCTAAGGTTGAGTATTTAAGGTTTTCTTGGCTGGGGATTTTTTTACAACACTGTTGTTTTGAGGAGATATCACATGTTTTTGCATTAATATTATTTCTTTGCCTGTTTTTTTCTCCCTTCAACATTTTTCTTGGCGGTCCGACATATGTGGTTTTCTTGGCGGCATGCATTTGGTGCAAAAGTTCAAGGATCTTCTTCAGTCTAAGATAAATTTGAAATCAATCATAATGTACCACCCGAACCGACGCAAAACAAAGCTAGTTGCTAACAATACTACGATTAAATTAAAAGTAAAAAAAAAAAAAAAACCCCAACCCTTACTGCCGATCTCATATTAAAATGAACTAAATTGAATATCCCTTTTCAAAGCCTTATGCAATAAAATCAATTACAAATATTTTATTTGTTAACAAATAGAAACTGGCAACAGATGAAATTATAAATCATTGAGTTTTCTTTCCTCGTCGCCCAACAATGACAACATAAATGCTCAGATTTTGAACAGAGCTTGTAGATAGAAATCGGACCAATTTTAAGCATTAATAACTCCGGCCTGCGATGACCCCGGGCGGGGGGGGGGGGGGGTAAATTTTGGTATACGTCTTCAATGTCTCATCGAGAATATTCATACCAAAAATCGACACTAAAGACCCCCGGGGAGAAAAGATACGGAAAATAAAAAGGAGGGGGCTGGGGTGGGGGGTCAAAAAACCCCTATGCCGAGCTTTGGGACAAAATAAATGTGGGTGCAAACGTAGAACTCAATCCGAGTTACCGTTTAGTCTGGACCCCTGTCAAACAATTTTTAAAAAGTGCGAAAAATAGCGATTTTTTAACATTTATTACACCTCCCCCTGAGGACCCTGGATGTTTTGCTTTAGTATGTGCCGTGAGGAGCCGCTGGAGATTGAGTATACCAAAAATGAACTCTAGGGATCTTTATGGGGCTGAGATACAGAGGGGTGAAAACCCCGGTTTGGTTACTCGCGTAATCAGTCCTTAGTCGCTCTTTTACATTTTTCTTGGCGACGGAAATTTCTTGGCGGCTTGTATTTAGTTTTCTTGGCGGGGCGGGACGTTCCCGCGTCCCGTGATTTAGAAATGACACAAAAAAAATCATCTTTGTCAGGAGGAGAAAATGACGTGTCCCAGCTTCAAATTGCTAGAATTTTAAATATGATTTAAAATTAAACTGAAATGTAACAACACAATAAATGACACTGCACTGCACAAAAGATGCTTCTGACACCATTTCTGCAGATTATTACGCAAATGAAAGAAAAAAATCCCAAAAAACACTTATTTATCCATGTCCCTAGATTTTCTATGTTTCGAATTGTCCACTCTGTTATATGCCTTTTGGAAATGAAATAAACACTTGCATTCAATCTGATACATATTTTTAAAAATATAGGTAGTATAACTGCTGTGATTAGCTTGCTACATTGAATTATGTAGTCAACAACCAGGGTGAGCCTAATTCTTTTCTTTTGATAGTTAATTTGAACTGTTGGATGTCCATTCTGTTAGAGCCGATTTCATGGTGAAAAAAATAGATTTTTTCTTGAAATTGCAGACAGACTTAGTTTTAGGCTGTATTTTCCACTTTATGCTTGTTCTGTGATTCTAACTTTTCTTTGTGATTATACAGATACTAGGTGACCCGTGCGGAATTCCGCAAAAAAAAAAAAAAAAAAAAAAAAAAAAAAAAAAAAAACTCTAAACTTAAAATTTAATACGACAATTTTTATCGGCTTCATTTGCACAACATCGCCATCTACTGCCGTCGTTCTGACAACTTTTCAAAGAGATCAAAGACACGTTCACTTTTACAACTACTACAAAAGTGATACCCTATATTAAAATCAAATACCCAAGGCTACTACTAAACTAAATACTAACGTTATCGCAAAACTATCATACACTGTAAAAAAAAATCCGTCAAATTTACGGAAAAAAACTGGCAGCCTGGCTGCCAGTTTTTTTCCGTTTATTTAACAGAAATCTTCCGTAATTTTTTAACAGACTCTCCGTTTTTTAACGGAATATCTCTGTAATTGCAACAGTTTTTAACCGTTTTTATAACAGGTTGATTTCATCACTTTACGGAGAAAATCTGTTAAAAAAACGGTTAAAAACTGTTGCAATTACAGAGATATTCCGTTAAAAAATGGAGAGTCTGTTAAAAAATTACGGAAGATTTCTGTTAAATTAACGGAAAAAAACTGGCAGCCTAGGCTGCCAGTTTTTTTCCGTAAATTTGACGGATTTTTTTTTTCCCCGTAAGTTTGATGGATTTTTTTTTTGCAGTGTACGAACCAGAAACAGGTGGATGCAAAAAAAAAAAAAAGCAAATTTAATACACAACGAAGATTTTTCCCCAATTTCTCAGTTTTTAGATAGGTTTAAAGGGGTTGTTGACATTATGCTGCCTGCCAGTCTTACATGCCCCCGAAATTACACAATAACCGAGTGACGCAAAACAAGCCATTCTCACAAACTTTTATAGTTTGGGTGTACGTAGCGCGTTAGCGTTGTGTCTGCTACCTTATTTTCCTGTGCGATTCTTGCTTCTTATGGCCCCTCTAACACCCCTAAAAGTTTGTACAATTTAATTTTTATGTCTGAAACATGTTGTACAGAAGAAACTTGCTAAAAAAATAACTATTTTTAAACTGTCTTTTAGATTAATAAAATCAAAAATTTAAGTGAGAAAATATGCCTAGGCAGTATAGTTGAACTTTCAAGTTAATTGAAACACGCTTAGGCAAAAGTTGAAAATATGTATCTCTTGGATCTATGGATGTTACAAAAAATACTATAATTAAACAAAAAAATATTTTATTGCCATAAGTACACAAGAGTAATTACAAAGAGTAGTGTAAATACAGAAATGGAAAAAATCTATTACATATGAATATGGGAGGTACCCCGAAATGGAGGAATACCCGATCTAGGTGTAAAATGTGGCTCTGAATTCAAGCAAGTTTTACACAAGGTACATAGAAGGAGAGGTAGGTCAGAGACTCCTGGCAACCCTCCCCCTTAACGAGTTCTCGGAACTGCGACCTAGGCTGGTCCCCTTCTCCTGCTTCCTAATGTTCTCCTGAAAGTTAAGAAAGATGGATTAATTATGTTTTAAAATGTAACCTTAATGTAAAAAAAAAAAAAAAAAACAATTGATAAAAAATAAAGCTTCATTAACATTTGATATCTTAATCGTTTAATTTCAACACAATTTATAAACTCAAGTCCCATTATCTTTTCGATATTTACCATATTGCTCTGGATAATAACAAAATGCTGTGTGCATGGGTGCTACTCTAAAAATTAACAAAGACTGAAAAGCACTTGGCATCATTTTGCTACACAAACATGTTAGCGAGTAATATGTTTGTAGTTTAATGCACAAATATGTTGCATTTTTATGTTGTAATTAACTATATAATAAAACCAAATCGCAAAATTAAGTAAAATCTAAACTTTCAGAATAGTTTTTTCGAAAAGATTTTTTGGAAGAAAATGCGATAACGAAAAAAATTACTGTATTAGTTACTGAAGAAAAAAAAGCTTCGAATTCACGCTAAAAGATTCTTGACAATAAAAAGTTTCTGGTAAGAGATTCTTCGCTAAAAAATAACACTGGAAAAAACAGCTTTAAAATAATTTTCTGGATTAATGTAGCTATGATTGAAATAATTGAATTACTAGTTTTCAAGGTGCAACTAGAGAGAAAGTTATTAAGCAGTTGCTTGTTTTTGTTTGTTTGTTTTTTTTTTTTTTTGAAAAATCTAAATGAGATATTTTTTAAAGCTTCATTTCATTTTTTCCCAAAACAAATTTCCAAATGATACGACATTTTACAGAATACGGAATTCCGTCCGTCAGATGGAAGTGTGGCAGCCATGGCTGTGTGCCTTGATATCAGGAACAATTTTTTTTAACTTGACAATTCACATTTCAACTCAAAACATTAACTCAAAACATTGATACGTCAAATTTCTTTTCAAAACAAAATATCCGCAATTTCGTAAAATTATCTAAGATTTAGGGCATTTCTAGCTTTAACTTAAATAAGGGATCCATCAAACAAAATCAGGTCAAATCACTTTCGGTTTTCAAGATATTGAGGTTTTATTGTACATTACTATTACATTTCATTACATAATGCACAAGCAGGATTAACACATTCTAGGGAAAATGTTATACATAAGATGTTAAACATAAGATGCTAATTAACCTTATTAGTGGGAATTCGTTAAAATAGCAAAGGGGTCATTCCACGTCAAGTGATCCAAAATCTGAGAAAAATTTTACCTTACATTTTTGTATTTCTTTCACATTTGGCTCATTAATTGTACCCCTTGAGGTAATCAAAAGTCTCAATTTTTGGATTTTTATCTCTATTATTTTTTCATTTATGAGACTTTGAACTTTGGAAAAACCCTCGTTTTTCCATGGATAAGGGAACATGAAAGGGACCATAACTCGGCACCAAATATAGATAGAACAATTTGGTAAATGGCATTTTAAAGTACGTTAGTTGCCGCTTAATCTGATATGCAACATGACTAATTTGATAAAAAATTTCTTTTTCAAAAAATGAAATTTAAATTTCAAATTTAAATTTCTCAAAAAACATATAATGAATTTTTTTCAAAAAATTCTCAAAAATTCTTGTGTATTTTATCTATGTTTGTACAAATTTTTAAATTGGGATCTCAATGGGATCATATTTTTTTGAATTTTTGAATAAAACTGTATAGGAAAAAAATGATATTTTTTAGATTCTATTTATTTAAATATTAAGTTCTCTTGCTTGTGATGGTCTAAAAAGTAGTAAACAAACATGAATATGTTTAAAGTGAGCTGGCATGAGCTTATAGATTTGTCAGGTTCACCCCCTCCCCCCTTCCTTCCCCGCACAACCACTCTTTTTTTATTCAAAGCTGTTCAAAATGTTTAAAAAAAAAAACAAAAACTCTTTGATACAAAATTAATAGTAAACTTATTTAAATTGGGTAAATGGGTTTCCTTATAACTAGACGGAGTATCCCCCTCCCCACCCAAATATACTATTCACACTATACTAATATGACGTCCAACCTGGGGATTGAGTTGAGGATTATTTTCACCCTAGGTATATATATTGTTTTTCAGACGAAGTGTTTCTTTTTCGATCCGAACTTTAAAGTGTACTTCCATTCAGTATCTGAAATTTAACTTTATGATTCATTTCATCTTCTACCCCAGCACCAATCTTCAATTTTGAAAGGAGAAAATAAATAGGTCGCCCCAAGATCATAGCATACAGCAAAATAGCACTGTTTCTCCTTGTTCTCATCGTTTTTTCTGTTCTTTACGCAAAAAACTGAAAATAAATCAAAATATCAGATCATATGTCTATGTCCCCATAACTATCTTTCCACATTATCTAGTGTGCAGCTGTTATTTAATTTTTTTAATTGTTTGTGTTATTTTTCATTTTGCTGTAAAGGAAAGTAATGCAGCAAGACATATCTATATACATATATTAATCAAACACTGCTTTTTTGATCATAACCCTCTCATGTTGTTTAACTTCTTTACAGATTACTCCCACCCCCCTTACCCTACCTTCCCGCTCCAAACTTTTATTTTTTTTATCATCCCACCTAACCCCATTTCAAAGCCTTAGTCTCTACTGATGTCTGGTAGTGTTTCAGTTTGTTCTGTTTGTTACTTTCCTATTAGCTCATGAGCTTTGTCCAATAAGAAAAAGGAAAGGCAGTGATGAGGACTGACATATAACGTGACACTTTGATTTCTTTTCAGTTTTGTGTGAAAATAATGGGAAAACATTATGAGAACAAGGGGAAACAGTGCTATTTTTCTGTTTGCTATGATCTTGGGGCGACCCATTTATTTCCTCTCTTCAAAATTGAAGATTGGTGCTGGGGGAGGGGATGAAATGAATCATAAGTTTAAATTCAGATATTGAATGGAAGTACACTTTGTGAAGGACGGATTGAAAAATATACACTTCCTCTGAAAAACAATATATACCTAGGGGCCCCAAAGCAGAATACTTAGTGATGTTCTGCGACGCAAAATTATTTGCCCAAAATTGTTCTGCAAGATAGATTTATACATTATATATTTACCGTCAAAATGTTACCAAAAAGTGTTTTCTCATTTATAATATACACATAATGTATACATCATGAAATCGACTAACAGAGTGGACATCCAACAGTTCAAATTAACTACCATAAGAAAAGAATGAGGCTCACCCTGATTGTTGACTACATAATTCAATGTAGCAAGCTAATCACGGCAGTTGTACTATCTATATATATATTTTTTAATATATCAGATTGAATGCAATTGTTTATTTTATTTTCAAAAGGCTTGTAACAGAGTGGACAATTCGAAACATAGAAAAACATAGAATAGTGTTTTTTGGGGATTTTTTTTTTCATTTGCGTAATAAACTGCAGAAATGGTGTCAGAAGCATCTTTTGTGCACTGCAGTGTCATTTATTTCGTTGTTACATTTCAGTTTAATTTTAAATCACATTGAAAATTCTAGCAATTTGAAGCTGGGACACGTCATTTTCTCCTTCTTCTGACAAAGATAATTTTTGTTGTGTCCTTTCTAAATGGATTATACCTAATCAATGGATCCTTGATGTCACAAAATTAAATGAAGAACCAATAAAAAATACACTTAATGGATGGGAGTTTTTAATATTGATTTTAAAAAATTCTGAAGTCTCGGACATGATTTGTACCATTTTCGTTGGAATGACCCATATATGCTTGCGTAGTTACATGCTGTCTTTGTGTGTGTGTGTGTGTGTGTGTGTATGTGTGTGTGTGTGTTTTTTTTTTTTTTTATTTTTTTTTTAAGAACTGGAATAGAGAGAGTCGCGAAATCATTTGCACTGTTGTCAGCCTTCGACGAATGTTTCAAGTCATCAAAGATCACCAGAAAAGAAGTTGTAATACCTCTTTCTTTGGGCCACACCGGATTTACCCATAGACATCTGTTTTGCCCTTATGTGACACACGTAATGTCAATCAGACAGTATTGAATATAAAATGGAGATTGCCTCGCGATTGTCCAAATTTCATTCATATTCGTTTCAGATTCTTTAGTCATTTTCATCCTTCTTTGAAAGACTTGTTAAGGAAATTGTTTCTTCTTCAGCAGTTTGGATTTCTGTTTTTTAGTATTCAAAATTTAAAACTTCATTCATGTGTTGATTTCAGCAAAAATTTTCTTAATTCTACAGGTTCTTTCTTCAAACATTTTCATTTTGACACCTTTACTTTTAAACAATTGTTTGGCTCAGTATAGCCTATTAAGGCTTTTATGCCAAAAATCCAACCAAATCAACTTAATTTTTAAATACCATGGTAAAGACAATAATTATTTTTTAAATTTGTTTCATTTTTCTATGAAGAGTTTGAATTAGAAAGATTTCATAAGTTTGCAAATCTTGATTTATTTTCATTAATTCATATTTTAAATGCTTTAGTTTGACAAATATATTTATAATTATGTTATTAATGCTTACTATATATATACTTCATCATCGGTTCAGAAATTCAGTTCAAAAATTTCAAGCTCAGCATTGGGACGTTAACTAATTTCCAGATAGCAGAACAAATGTTAAAAAACACTTTTCCGATTGGGGGGGGGGGGGGCTTGGATTACACCTATTTTCCTAATTTTAGCCTGAAGTTAATTGTTTCAAATATAATTACTTCGTCCCTGCGATTCTCTCAAGCGGAAAAATTGTTTTAAAATAATTTGAATGACTATTTTTACTTCAAGCTCCGTCAGAAATTCTGCGGCCAAAATGTGAAACTCCGAAAAAATTAAAAAGGAGACTCCCCTCCCCCTCCACCCAGCTTTTCTCTTACGCGAAAAAATTGTGTTAAACATCATTTGAATAAATAATTTTCACGGCGAGTTCCATAAGTGCAATTTTGCGGCAATATGTGAAATGCTGCAGAACTTGAAACAAACTTTGCCCCCGCGATTCTCTCACCGGAAAATTGTTTTTAATACAATCTGAATAACTAATTTGCGGTCAAAATGATAAGGCCCGCAGAACTACAGACGTAGCTTGTGTCCCCTCGATTCTTCCGTAGGAAAAATTATTTGAAATCTTAATTTGTTCTGTAAGATTCGTCACAGCAGTTCTGCGAGAGTTCGCTTGAAGAGAACTTCAAGCGAACACCTCCAACCCCGCCATTTATTGGCGAGTAACGATCAAAGAAAATTCGAAAAGCTAATTTGTTCTGGAAGTTTCGTTGCTGACGTTCTGTGGCCAAAATGTGAAAGCCCGTAGAACTTTAAACGAAGTCTGCGCCCCTCGATTCTCTCAACAGGAAAAGTTAATAGTTTTAAACATCATTTGAGTAACTAATATGCACTGCAAGTTTCGTCTCTGAAGTTCTGCGGCCAAAATGTGAAAGAACGCGAAACTTCAAGCGAGTACCCCCCCCCCTCCCGCGATTCTCTCACAAGGAAAAAATGTTTTCAAAATTGTCGAATACCTAATTTGTACCGCAAGTTTCGTAACTGAAGTTCTGCGGATAAAATGTGTAGGCCCGCAGAATTTCAAACGAAGCCCGTTTTCCAGCTATTCTTTAACACGAAAGAATTAATTGTTTAAAACATAATTTGAATAACTATAGTTTGTACTGCAAGTTTCGGCACTGAAGCAAAAAACCCACACATAACACAAGCCTACACATTTTATCTTCACTGTGGATAAAATGTGTAGGCCCCCAGCAGAACTTCAAACGAATTCCGCTCCCCGCGACTCTTTAAAGCGGAAGAATTAATTGTTTTAAACATAATTTGAAAAACTATTTGTACTACACGCTTCGTCACTGAAGTTCTGCGGCCAAAATGTGAATGTGCCGAAGAATTTCAAGCGAAGCTTGCGTCCCCGCGATTCCCTCATGAGGAAACATAGTTTTAAACATAACTGAATATCTAATAGAAATAGAAAAACAAAGTGTCGTCACTGAAGTTCTGCGGATAAAATGTGAAGACCTGCAAAACTTCAATTGAAAATCTGCGCCCCTGCGACTCTCTTGCGAAAAAATTGTTTCAAACATAATTTGAAGAATTGATTTGTATACCTACCGCAAGCTTCGTCACTTAAGATCTGCGGCCAAAATGTGAAGGCTCGCAGAATTTCAGACTAAGTTTGCGTTCCCGCGATTTTCATGCGGAAAAAAATAATCGTTGGAAACATTATTTGAATAACGAATGTGTACTGCAAGTTTCGTAGCTTTAGTTCTGTTGCCCAAATAGTACCCCCCATTCTGTTGCCATATTAGTCGATAGCACGATAAGTCGATAAGCAGGCAATAATGTCGGTAGCCTGCCATTACGGCACCGACATTATTGCCTGCTGCTCTGCGAGACATGGGCTACGAGCGAAACTTTTTTTTTTTTTGCGCGCTTTTGAACTATAAGGTTTTTTTTTTTTTTTTTTGGTTGCTTAATTTTAAATACAATTGTTCTGCAGCCCCAATGTCTGTTCTGCGACGTACGTCGCCGATTTAGCAGTATTCTGCTTTCGGGCCTAGGGGGAAAATAATCCTCAAATCAATCCCCAGGTGAGACGTCATATTAGTATAGCATTAATGATATATTTGGGTGGGGGAAGGGTTGTACTTTGCCTTGTTATAAGGAAGCCCATTTACCAACTTTAAATAAGTTTACTGTTCATTTTGTATCAAAGAAGCTTTTTTTTAGCATTTTAAACAGTTTGGGGGGAAAATGGTTGGATCAAGAAGGAAGGGAGGGGGAGTTGACCAATCTACAAGTTAATGCTAGCTCACTTACCTAGAGTAAAAATAATAGTCAATTCAATCCCCAGGTTAGACGTCATAATAGTACAGCGTTAATGGTATATTTGGGTGGAGGAGGGTGATACTTCGTCTAGTTATAAGGAAACCCATTTACCAACTTTAAATAAGTTTACTATTCATCTTGTATCAAAGAGTTTTTTTTTTTCAACATTTTGAACAGTTTTGAATTAAAAAAGAGTGGTTGTGCGGGGGATGAAGGGAGGAGGGGGTGAACCTGACAAATCTATAAGCTCATGCCAGCTCACTTTAAACATATTCATGTTTGTTTACTACTTTTTAGACCATCACAAGCAAGATAACTTAATATTTAAATAAATAGAATCTAAAAATTATCATTTTTTTCCTATACAGTTTTATTCAAAAATTCAAAAAAATATGATCCCATTGAGATCCCAATCTAAACATTTGTACACACATAGATAAAATACACAAGAATTTTTGAGAATTTTTTGAAAAAAATTCATTATATCTGTACCTCAGAACCAGACTAACGTAAGTCCATTTTCGTCATTTTTCGGTACAGGGGAAAAACGATTGTCGAATACATCGTTTTTCCCCTCTACTGAAAAATGACGAAAATGGACTTACGTTAGTCTGGTTCTGAGGTACAGATATGTTTTTTGAGAAATTTAAATTTGAAATTTAAATTTCATTTTTTGAAAAAGAAAATTTTTATCAAATTAGTCATGTTGCATATCAGATTAAGCGGCAACTAACGTACTTTAAAATGCCATTTACCAAATTGTTCTATCTATATTTGGTGCCGAGTTATGGTCCCTTTTATGTTCCCTTATCCATGGAAAAACGTGGGTTTTTCCAAAGTTCAAAGTCTCATAAATCAAAAAATAATAGAGATAAAAATCCAAAAATTGATACTTTTGATTACCTCAAGGGGTACAATTGATGAGCCAAATTTGAAAGAAATACAAAAATGTAAGGTAAAAAACGTTGGATCACTTGACATGGAATGACCCAAAGGCAGATATAAAAGAAATTAACAGGGCTCGAAAAATCTTTAAAATTTTACATGCCCTGCCGGGCATGTTTGTCTAAAAAGTACATGCCCAAATAACATTTTTACCTGCCCAGTTTTATTTTTGCTGTTTATAAATAAAAACATTTGAATTTGTCGTACAGTGTTAAGACGTTGACTGCCAAGCTACAAAACATACGTAGCATATGAGCTGGGCTAAATACAATGTACCTGTCAATTAGCTTTACTTTCATCTCCTCGGAAGTCAAATTTCCATATTAATGTCATTGTAAAAGACAAATTGTAATCTGGAGGAAAACAGCAAATCACATATAAGCTAACTCAAATTCTATTCTGTCAGCTAAAAGGATATACTACAAATTATCATCTCCTACTTGGGCAGTCAACATGTTAAACAGACAAAATATTAAATTTGCAGTTTTGTATCTGAATTAAGAATTATTTCAATCTTAATATATATGGTAATTTTTTTCAAAAATACGAAATAACAAAGTTTAGGAAAGAAATATTTGATCGTAAAATTACATGGCCAGCTGGGCATGTAAGGGTTGAAGATTCATGCCCGATCAGAAATTTTACATGCCCTGGGCATGTCGGGCAATATAATTTTCGAGCCCTGGAAATTAACTTACCATAGCATATTAGACAAGGCGTACTCGGGATGTTCAACAGTTCAACTTCAGTATTAGTCTTAGTAACCTACAATAAGCAATTTTTTAGGAATCGGTTTAAACATTATGTTATAAAGAAAGTTGACATTTTCAACAATAAAGATAAACAAGCTGAACATTTGGAAAATTAAAATAGTCAGTATCTGCAAGAACATTAAAAGTTACCACTTATTTTGGTTTGAATGCCAGATGATGTAAAATCATAAGTTTTAAATTTTTATCCCAAAATTGTTAGACTTTAACATTTAATTAACCTATTTTTATGATCTTCAAAACTGCTAATAAAAAGTAAGAGACCATTGAGACTTTTAGCCCTAGTTAAGTACTATGAATACAATATTTTTTAGAGAATGTGGGTCATTCCAGCGAAAATGGTACAAATCATGCCTAAGACTTTAGACATTTTTATAATCAATTTTATTAACTACCACCTATTAAGTATATTTTTATTGGTTCTCCATTTAATTTCATGCCATCAAGTATCAATTGATTAGGTATAATCCTTTTAGAAAGGACACAAAAAAAATGTCTTTGTCAGGAGGAGAAAATGACGTGTCACAGCTTCAAATTGCTAGAATTTTAACTGTGATTTAAAATTAAACTGAAACGTAACAACACAATAAATTAAACTACACTGCACAAAAGATGCTTCTAACACCATTTCTGCAGATTATTACGCAAATGAAAAAAAATTTCCCCAAAAAACACTATTATTTATCCATGTCCCTAGATTTTCTATGTTTCGAATTGTCCACTCTGTCACAAGCCTTTTAGAAATAAAATAAACAATTGCATTCAATCTGATATATTTTTTTAAAAATATAGGTAGTATAACTGCCGTGATTAGCTTGCTACATTGAATTATGTAGTCAACAACTAGGGTGAGCCTAGTTCTTTTCTTATGGTAGTTAATTTGAACTGTTGGATGTCCACTCTGTTACAGTCGATTTCATGATGAAAAAAATAGATTTTTTCTTGAAATTGCAGACAGACTTACAGTTTAAGGCTGTTTATTCCACTTTATGCTTGTTCTGTGATTCTAACTTTTCTTTCTGATTATAAAGATATTTTTAAAGGCTTATTTGTCCACTCTGTTACACAAAGTGATCAAAATATTTAAAATCCTTTCATAAATGAGTCATGTACTAGTTATTTACACTTTATTATACACAAATAAACGGAAACTTCATGAAAAAAATATGATTAGTTGGTGGAAATTATTTAAATTGATAATCTTAAGTAAAGAGTTTCAGACATGACTTGTACCATTTTCGCTGGAATAACCCAACAAGAATTTTTTTATCTTTACCAGATCATATCTTCACATGAAATAAAAAAAACTTTAGAAAAGCATTTATGTATTGTCTGACAATTGTTTTAATTTTATGTTGATTCTCTAATTGAACCAATTATTTCAAAAAACCAGACAACAGACATTTTTACTTCCTTTTATGTATAAGGAAGTATTTTCAAAACAGAGTTATTAGTGCGACATGCTTCTTTAGGGGTAAATGCACATTTTAGCACAGATAGATATCAAAAACCTAGTCTTTATATTTATATATATTTTAATAATTTAGCTTGTTTTTAACTTTCTTTTTAAATGTGCTTTTTAATAACTACAGTAGAAGCAATACTCTTTGAAATGCAGTTCACTTTTAAATACAAAAATTTCTGAGATTTGAAGATGTATATATAACATTAATTACTTTCTTTCTCTCTCATGAAACACTTTGGCTTATTAAAATGTCAAAAACAATAATTCAAATTACTGTATTTCCCTACCTGTGGGTATCTTGAGTTCATAACATTATTCATCCGAGCGTAATTCCAATTTGCGAAGTCATTGGCATAATTTTTCATTCCATAATTATTAGATTAATTACAAAGATTAAGAAAGAATAAAGAAATAAAATAAGAATATATCATTGAGGCAAATATTTGGCATTATTGTGCTTTAAATCTATTTAAATCTGTATTTATGATATTAAAGCAAAACAAAGCAGTCAAAACATTGGTGGAATAAATTCTTTCTTGGCTACAAAATAAAATGCTAGAAACCATGAAACTCCTCATTCATGTAATTCACAAACCCAGATAATATAGACGAACTCGCGAACGCCGTTCGCAGAAAACTTTCGAAGTTTGCAGAAAATTTTTGCATTTTGTTAAAAAAGTTATAAATTTAGGAAGTTTTCTATCTGAAATATGTCTTGATTTTGTTCATTGTGGGGCAGTAGCTTGTTACATACGAAACTGACACATTCATTAATCATGACGGATTGACAACCAACCTCATGGTAGAACCTGCACTTCATACAACTTGATATTTTTGTTGTTGGTAGCACTTTAGGATTCAGAAGCCCACTTTTCTTTGCAGAAAATTTTAAAGAAATTATTTAAGTTTGCAGACAGTTTTACATTTTATCTAAGTCTGGTAATTCAGAGTAGCGTAAACAGAGGTTTACAGTATTTAACAGTTTATAAGCTTTTCCATTAAAAAAAGCACCAGTTTCATTTTCCTTTGCAGCAACCCAAATTGCGGGTAATCGTATTGATAAAAGTATATATATTTAAATTTGTGTTTTAAAAGTTGGTTTTAAGTTTCCATTTCATTAATACAAATAATTGCATTATGTCAATTTTTGTAACTTTATAAAATTCTATTTCGTATAGCTTGCATTTATCACAAATGCATGGTAAATTTGAAAAATACAGTAACCCCTCGTTATATCGCGCTTTTTGGGGGACAAGAAAAAAGCGTGATATATCCGAAAGCGCGATATAACCGAAGTCATTAAAAACAGTTTTCTATCAAGCATGCAAGTAAATTATACATGCACATACATAATAATTCATTTATTCGAACATTAGCTTTTTATTTTCAGTCAAAAGTAACAAAAAAATATAACTTTTACACATGACTACTACACATTACTAACAGATGCTTTTCACTCATTGTATCAATACAAAAGAAAGTGTTCAGTAGTTTCCAAACTGTCTCTGCAGTATGCAAGTTTGGATGACAGGAATTTGCTGCTGCTTTTCAGCGAATTCAGAAGAATAGAAGAACCTTCGTTTTGTTCATTGATGACAAAACAAATGAGAAAGAGACCTTTTCTGAGCACCTTACATATTTTCTCAAAAATGGTTTCGGACTAAAAGTGTTTTTTCTTGGGAGACAAAATAAGAGCGATATATCCGAATGAGCGATATAACAAGGGGCTACTGTATAATAATTTTGATGGCAAATATATGTTAAAATTATAGTAGCTGTACATTTCAGATTTCCTTTAATTGTGATGAACAACAAACATTATTATGCACAAACAAAATGTATCGGACACCTGTAGTGTTGAGTTATTAGGTAATATCAGTGCAACTCTATGAATTGGCGTTGTTATGGTTACTTACCTTTATCAGTCTTTTTCCAACTTGAGATGAGTTTTCGGTAGGGATGCACCGAGTACTCGGTAAATATTCGGTACTCGTCCTACTCGGCAAATTTGCCGAGTACTCAGTACTCGGCCAAATTTGGATCAGGTACTCGGCCGATACCGAGTAGTTGTAGAAAATTGAATAGTTCAAGACACATTTTTCAATAATTAAAAATATGCAATAATATATTTATAAAATATGACAATTCATATATTATTTAAGTGAATTATGGGTATACTGCTATCTAGTAAGAAATTTTGAAGTTAATTTTGAAAATATTGAAGTTTATAATGCTTCAATAGAGTAAATCTTTATTTTAATATCCCCAAAAGCTTTTAAATATTATTCAAGTTTAGAGAATTAGAACTAATCAATAATAGATTAATATAATTCCAACTTAATTGATACTTTATATTTATTCATTTAATGTAGTTTCATTTTAAAAATAACTTTTTTCTAAAATTTTTGACAAAATAAATAAAATATTTTAAACAATGCATAAGTTAATTCAGTGGGATTTTTGTTCTAAGAACTATCATGGTCCATTCCAATGATCAGTTCATATGTCAGGGTTCGAATTTACTGCTGGTCCATTGGTTCCAGACCAGTAAAACTCGCCTCGAATCACCATAAAAATAATAAACAATCCAAGGACCACCATTTTTTTAAAGAAAAAGAATGTGGTTAATGATTTAAGGTGGACCAGTGATGTTGTCTGTTAAACAGTATATATTCCTGTTCAGTGGTCGAGAAGACCAGTAAAATTTCGTAATAATTTCTAACCCAGTACCGCTGTATGTCAATCAGGGGCGGCTCCTCATTATGGGCCAGGTGGGCCGGGCCCACCCAGAAAAATTGGAAGAAAAAAAATGCCGAATAAAATATAATCGTTTTGTATTTCAACCAACAAAAAAGAAAACAACAAAACAAAACATAGGGTACAAAATATATTTTAAACCTTCAGCTCCCCCCCCCCTCCACATTGCTAATACAGCACAAAAAAGTTTTCAAACTCCATCAATTTTAGCGTTTCGCACGTAAGCGCTTCGCATTAGCACGGCTTTAAGAACGAATTCGTGGGCCAGATCAAAGCGGCCCTCGCCAAGCCCCCGATTTCAGCCAATCCCAATGGCCTAATTAAGAAGAGCAGTGAGAGATGACACCCCATTGTAACAATCGACAAGTGGGCATTTTTTATCTGGCCCAAAATTTCCCTTTGTCCCTAACCAAAGCGGTGGAGAGGGAAGTGTTCCTCACTGGTTACAGAGGAGCAGGGAATGTCTGGCCCCTGTTGTAAGGGAGAAAACTTGCTTTTCATTCCGCTCTCCTGGTTTTTCTTTTATTGATTTTTATAACACGTCTTCTTTTTTTTAGTCTTTCTTTTTTAATTTTCAACACCTATTACTAACAGGCATAGAGATTGCCAGTTTCATTACCCCCCCCTCACCTATTTATAATACAATGCATGCATATTTTATTTATTAATTTGCGTTTGAAATTCTTATTCTCAAAATTTTTGTATGAAGACTTTATTTTTGACTTGTAGTGCGTTTGCCATTTTCTTGGTATTAGTTTGAATTTAATCTCATTTGTCGCAGTGTTGTGTTAATATATTAAAAAGTCTGTAAGTATTGTATGAACTCTAGGAGAAGTGTTAAGTATTCTTAAGCTTCAAATGCTACATTTATTTAGCCGAATCATGACTGCATTTATATCCAGGACTAACGAGAGGCTAACCCCCGCCCCCTAAAATATCAATGAAGTAGTCTACCCCCCTCCCCCTCTTTGATGATCATCCCTACAACTAATATTATCACACTCAAAGGGATTTTAATGTCCGAAAAAATACTTAGATGTTGAATAAAAAATTTGCTACTGCGCATTTTTACTTATATCTTATGACACGTAACATTAACCTTCTACTACAAATACACTAAAGCAGTAACCAGAAAAAACAAAACTTAAAACATTGAACGTTCATAAAAATATTGAGTGGATCAAAGTCTACTGTATATAAAAACTATATTCAGCTTAAAATGTATAAATGAATACATTTATTTTGTAAATTATTATTATTTTACAAATTGCTTCATAATTCAAGAAACACTTGGACATAAAATTTCGCAACATTTAAAAACTATATTTTGCAATATATTTTCCTGAAGGTTTATAATATATGAAATATTAAATATTGTTTAAAAGCAATCTAGTTAAATAAATATATTATATCAAAGTTTAATAACGGTACCTAATGGTTGGAAAAAACTAGGCGTTCTGCAAGATTTTTTATTTCTAACATATGAGCATATAACACGTTACTATGACTGTCAGTCAAGTCATGTATCCGAAAAGGTTATTACCAGTTAAGCAATTATTCTGATAAACATAATTAAATTAGTCAGTTATCCGTGTTTTAATTCTAATGGTATTCAAACCGGTAGTCAAGATCCTTTAATTTTGATTATATTGTAAGAAAAATAAGTGTTTTAATATTGTTATGTACTCTTTGTGTATTTCCTGAAAATAATTCGATTAATCTCATTACTAGTTTGAGTACGACCATAGGTAAGCGAGTGAGACCATAACTGGTCAAACTCCAGTGTATTCCAATTTATTTAAAAACATATACATTAGGGTGATTCAGAAATGTATGGAAAAAAAATAAACTTTGTATTTTTGTGAGTCTTACCCTCTTATTTTGTGCCACTATATACTCTGATTATTTGTGCAAAATTTTGGCAAAATATATTTATATTTAGAGGTCGCTCAAACGCCTTGAAATTTCGTGATATTGACAAAAACGTGATCGTAAATGATATCTATAGAAAAATGTAGCCTTTGTATTTTTGTGCGTCTTACCCTCTTATTTTGTGCCACTATATACACCGATTATTTGTGCAAAATTTTGGCAATATATATTAACACTAGCAAAAATACCCGGCGTTGCCTGGGTCAATAATAATATTGAGAAACAATTTATATACTCACCTTTGTTTTTTTTTTCCTGAACTGAAAGAACTCAGAACACACCGCTTGGCGATTTTTAAAATGTCGCCAAATTTTTGCGTAACTGTTTTGGGATACCTAGGATAATTTTGCTCCCCTACCTACTTTATGAAAATACATTAAGTATTATTATGTCACTAATTTTTGTCACAGAGAAATAGTTGTCAAATTCTGAGATACTATTGCTGACCACAAAATGACGTTAAAAGTTTTTGTCCTAAATGATTTCGAAATTAATAGGGAACATTTAGCAGTTATTTATGCAAAAATGCAAATTAGTGGTAATTTTAGTCTTGTTTAAGGGTTTTATTAATTTAGTATGTGGATTACTTTACTTTTTGACATAATTTTAAAAAGGTTTTTAATGGATACATTCGGAATCGGAAAACAAAAGAAAAAAAACTGAACTTTTCAAATGTGGGAGTATTATATCGATGATGGATATTTTGCTGCAGTCGATAAATATCAGACAATAATCGGTTTATTTTGGTTACGTCGTGTAAAAAGTAAAGTATTATTACGTAGTCTTCGGCACAAAAATAGGCGTCAGTTGAAAAAATCGCCGAGAATCTCAGTTATTAAAATCTTGCAGCAAATTTGGCAAAATTCCTGTTCAATCGGATACTAAGGAACTGCCCTATTATAAGTACCAGAGAAAGTGACCAATCAAAGCAAAGACATTTAAGAAATACCGTTAAGTTGTATTTAAAGCTCCATCAAATTCGAAAATAATGAACCTAATCAATTTATTAGTTGCCAATCTCTTCTAGCGGTTACGTTACCGATACTCTAAAACACATATTTACAAAATTCGAGAAAATAATTGACGCCGTGAACAATCTACTAATGTTTTAAAATACAAATCATAGAGTAAAAGCTCGTTCAAGAGCTGGCGCGTTCGTTTCCAATGTCTATGTAAAAACCATGAAGCTGAAAAAAAAATTACTTTTTGATTTGACTTGAGAAAAGCCTTGAACATTTAATGCAAAAAGCGGAAATGATATACGCAATTCTAGCTATCGACAGGGAGTTGAGATGATGCACTAAATACTGAATTACTTTGCTGGAAGCCTTCGCGGATTTATGCGAAAAATGTACCTTAAATTGGAATGAAAAAAGCGCTACCAATCAAACTTTTTCGAATATCGTTAGAAATTATAGCCTATGTGTTATTCTGATGTATAAGCTACATTATGGTAAAAGTTTCATTAAAATCCATTCAGTAGTTTTTGCGTGAAAGAGGAACAAACATCCAAACATCCAAACATCCAAACATCCAAACTTTCGCATTTATAATAGTATTAAGATTTAGAGGTCGCTCAAACGCTTTGAAATTTCGTGATATTGACAAAAACGTGATCGTAAATGATATCTATAGAAAAAAGTAGCCTTTGTATTTTTATTCGTCTTACCGTCTTATTTAGGCCCTTTATATACACTGAATTATTCGCCCAAAATTTTAGTAAACTATATTTACATTTAGGAGTACTTCAAATTTTGTGATAGTGGCACAAATGCGAACTTAAATAATAATAATAAAGTTACTTTATTGCTTCTTTATAAATCCGAAGAAAAAAAGCATGCAATCACAAAATGAACTATATATCTGAAAAACCAATGAAATGCAGAAAAGTATGAAAACTAATCAAATACGTAAAAAATATAAAAAACAAATTTAAATACATTAAATATATAGTAATTCGCTCATTAATTCTTGCAATACATTTTAAGGTTACTTTTTTGCAACTTTAAAACCTTTTCTGTGTTCCTGTACCACTTGAAGAAGACACTGTCTTTGTTTTCCGTCGTTAGTGATAGTCTTAACAAATGCTTCAATAAGGGCCATGCCACGCTCCGTTTTGTCGTATACAATCCTCAGTTTCTTTGGTAGTATAAAGCCTTGTTGGTAGCTAGCTTGAAGATTCCAATGCTCAGGATCAAACAGCTGATATATTTTGAGTTTCTTCTTTACATGAATAAGGACGCTAAAATATTCCAAATCATTTCTTAGTGCTTGCACAAAAAGGGTTGCTGGGAACCCAGCTCCTAGATATTCTTTCCCATTAATGATAAGAATGTGAAAGAAATCACATTCATATGTTACGAAAACCTTTTGTTTGTCCAGCTGCAAGTTTGAACTGGTTGGGAAATATCCATAACTTGATGCCATAAAGAATCTTTAACACAGATATAACACGAGGAACCACTCCTGGGACACGAAAACATACACCAATAGAAGGTGCTCTGCTCAAGAAAATCGCACTAAGCTCTAGTATCTTCCTTAGACACTTCTTTTACATGGGTCAGCAGAAGTTAACTTTGCGCAACTTCCATTACTAGTTGCACGTTGCTCTGAACGTGCTACCAACTCCTCAACCTCATCGTTCCTCACTCCAAGTTTAAAATGAGAAAGTTTTATTCTGGACTATGATTGCTAAAACCGCTTAAAAAGCAGTATTATAGATCTAATGGCAGTGGATGGTTCTACGCAATTGCGTGAACATCGCATCTGACATTGCACGCAATCAAATACCCCAATTCTACCTATTTCTTGGTTTATCGGTTAAAATACCAAGAGACCAAGAGTAGAATAGATTTCGGTTGTAATACCACAGAAAACACAGTGTCTAAAATATAATGGCGGAAAGCACAATATAAAAGTTGCTTCCCTAGTTTTTTTTTTTTCCCCCAAGTTCAAACATGCTCCAACTTTAGTACCGGCAATGCATGTCGTATTGAAACACATACCACGTACTAGCTCAGTAAGTTCCCATTTATCTAACTGGTTATCGTATAGCAGCATTTTCCGTAGCAATTCCAATGCCTGACTAACTTACTAGAACCCAGAAGTAAATCATCAATGCTTGTGGTCCTGATACTAATACTGGTATGAAACCCGCCGATCATCCTTCATTTTCCCAATATATTTTGCATAAGTGTTTCGTTCCAGTGAACTATCAAAGGAAGTCCTAGATTTAAACGACTTTTGTAAGTTAACGGCCAATTCAGAGCGAATAGTTTGCATTTACCGTTTTATGGACGTTGTCAAATCCTCCCCATTTTGACCCATACTTTGTACTGTAGCAGCTACTATCAAAGTGGCTTTCTGTCACTTATACTGGGCTCTGTCTAGAGTGGATGCTAGGTGTTTTAGCCAAATAAACTCATACACCTCAAACAACCGAAAAGAAAACAGAAACCACAGCCCGAGCTTGCAGCTGCATTTTCTACCCAAACTCAGGTAAGAGATAATGCAGCTTTGGAGCGGGGGGGAGGGGGGTAATCGTTACAACTCACTTTGAGCTATTATTTTATTGACTAATTACTTAGTAGAGTAAACTAACGTTTTAAGTTATTCCATTTTATATGAATAATAATATTATTTCGGGTAATGAAACTACATACTCCAACTCTCGAAATTGCTAATTTTCAACAGAATTCGATCGCGTTGAGCGACCTCTAAATATTATTCAATTGAGCTAAAATTTTACATACATCACATTCATGAATAGTGTAAAAAAACTGCGGGGTAAGACCAGAGAAATTCAAAAAAAAATTTTTTTGAATCACCCTAATATACATGCATTAAAATTGAAAGTATCATAGCTATAAAAGTGACATTTTAATGTTCTAACACCGTTAGGATTTGTTTTTTCATGAACTAAAATTGCAACATTTGTATCCAAATTAAAAAAAAAAAAATGTAAGCATGCCTAGATCTAGTCATTTACTTTATGAGTTCCTTAATTTGATGGAGGCTTTAAGAAAGTCATGGTGCAGATTGTCGAAATTTTTAGGGGGAGAGAGGGGGTGTTTTTAGGCAGAAATTTTCTTTTTCTTTTTTTGAGTGTAGTCCCGTAATGTTTGAGGAGGTGCGCCGCCTTGAGGCGTGACACTTTTGATGTGATGAATATTTTCACTGTCTGAAAATGGCAAAATTATGAGAGAAACATTAGTGATATTTTGAAAGTCGGTCGTCTGTGGAAAACATTGTCATTAGTATTACATTGATCGCTTAAGGCTGGTGTAACATTTAAAATATAAAACCTATGTATCAAATCAAATGTGAGATAATTTTGCAATGCAAATTTGTATTAATAAAATTAAATATTATTTTAAGTCACTCAGCATTAGTTTACTAACTGTTGTTTCCTTCATTTTATCTGTGTAAGCATTAGTGGGGAAAGATATAATTGCGGGCCCACCCACTAAGTTAAGGCACGAGCCGCCACTGATGTCAATGATTTTTTAAAAAACAATTGGTACTCGGCAACTCGGTACTCGGCCGAGTAGTGAAAGGCTGAGTACTCGGTACTCGGCCAAAGTGCTACTCGGTGCATCCCTAGTTTTCGTGCTTGAATTGGTTTTAAAACACCCTTTAAATCAGTTTTGCACTAACATAACGTAAGTCTTCCGGATTAGTTACACCTAAATCTGTTACACTCCAAAAGAGCACTTAAAAAAAACACTTTAGAAAATTGTCTTTTCTAAACACTGCTTGATAAATTTGTGACTGGTGTTCTGATGCAATATTGCCCCAGATGCCTTTTATACGTTATGCCTCAAATCTCTCAAGCTTTCTAATAGTCTAAATATTGGTCCAAATTTGTCACTATAACAAGAGGTCTCTATAAAGCACATGTGCAAGATATTGCTTGCATTTCCGTCATACTGTTGGCCCCGCTTAATCGGGTAACGGATAAACGAATACCCCGTTTATACGAATAAAATAGTGAAAAGGGGGCACCCCTAAGGCAGCGCAAGCACTGCGACCACAGGTCTATTGTACTATATAAACTGTACCATATATATTGTACTATATACGAATAAAATATCTCAAAACCAAATATATTTCCCATGTCATAGACGCAATGTTAAAGATCCCCACTTAATCGAATACCCACTTATTCGAATATTTCTTGGAACCGACGGTATTCGTTTAAGCGGGGCTGATAGTATTTTTAAATTCTGTAATACTTTTAACGCGTCATGCTTCATTAAAAAACGATAAAAATAAGCAATTGCAGATTTTTTAAACTTTTAGTTACAATAATAAACATGAATTACATATTAACTTTAAAGCACTAGTTTTCAACAAACTGTGCTGAAAATAAATGACACAAATCAATTATTTTTTTAATTAAAGGTTGTGGTTAAAATACTTATGATTCCTTCTTTTTTTCATATAGTAGTGTTTCACTATGATCGCTTTTTAAAACATTTATTTTATAACTCTTTTCAATGAAAATACTTGAGGTTTAGAAGCATAAAATTGGTAAATTTTAGTTCTTGCAAAGATAGTCCTGAGAATTATAAAAATGTTGAATCCTTTTTGGACGATATATTAGAACGAGCGATTCAGCTCAGAGGTTTAAATCTATTAAGTAGCAAATGGGACAAGCATTGGTCGCTATAACAGCAGGGTCACAGGAATGAGTGATCGTTCTAAAAAGCATGTACTGTATCACGGTAAAAGGGGTCCTGATGACATACAATTTTGAAAATGACACAGAAGTAAACTTAAATTAAAACATAGATAAAGAAAATTAAGACGATACGATACGTATAACATGCTTTGTTTCACTGACCCTTCAAATCAACAAATTATGAGGCTAGTCCTTAAACTTTTATGCAAATAGATATGTGAAGGGATTTTTAAAAATTAAATATCATGAGAGCACTTTAGATTTTTTTCTTTTTTTTTTTACAGAGAAGACATTTAAATTAATGTTTAAAAAGTATTATTTGACATTCATCTTCATCGATAACCAAAGTTATAGCAATGATAAGTCATGTGTATTGTATTATTATTCTTGTTATTCCCAGTAGCAGAAATTGCGAGACGCGAGACGTGCGTCACAGATTTTTCAGATCTCTGCAGATAATTTTCATAAGAAAGGGGGGGGGGGGGGAATCACATAAAGCTCAACTAAAATTGAGAAAAAAAAATTGTTTTTGGGGAGCCAGAGAGTGATGATTTTTCGCGGCAAATTTTTTTGCTTTTCTCTTGCAGTTTTAGTTTTTAAAAAAATTCAACTTTTAAAGTAAGAGTTACTTCTTTTAAAAATGAAATAAGTTCATACTAAAAAATGGAAAAAAAAGAGAGATCCCTCTAACCATCAGAAAAATTACACAACTTCATCACACAAGAATAGTTCTATCTTCTTGTGATATTAAAATCATACGAAGGTTCAGTGCAATTTTAGTATTGCTTTCGAGTGCTTTAAATTTTCGTAATTCCCACCAGATATATCGAGGACCATATTTGTTTTGAAACATCGAGCATGTACTTTGCTGAAAATCGTACGCCGTGCTTGATACTTCAATCCTTCTGCATTCTGTAATTATTTGATTTATTTTGAAAGTTTGAGACTGCTTTAACTTATACTATTTTAGAATTATCAGTTTTAGTTTTAATTTAAATAATTTTTTTTTTATTGTTTTTTGTGCATTTACATATTTTTAGGAAAGTACTGGATTTTAAAAAACTATCCAAATAATTGTTTCATTTGTTTTCAAAGTAAATATTTGAATAAATACTTGAATTTGATTTCATGTTTAATAAAGTTCATAGTTCATACATGATTGAATCTAACAATTGAAAACAATAGCTTATACCGTATATAGAAGGACTCAACTACATTCTAACTAAGTTTAATGTATTTAATTCTTATTCTTTACATATTAATGTAGTATGCAATTAAAAAAATATATTTACGATTCAGTGAACAGTTTGATGTTGTGTGTAAGTAATCAATTAACATTTTCTAAATCAATTATTTAAATAATTATTGCTGATTCCTTAAAAAATGTTCAGACTCCTCAAAAGCGCTTGATATTAAGGAGGTTCAATTTCTCCCCTTCTATCAGTATAGTTTAACAGGAGGGTCATTCCATGTCAAATCAACACAATTTTGGAAGAGTTTCAGAATTGATGTCTCAGATTTTCATGATTTTTGGTATGCAGCATTATATCATAGACATATGAAAAAATACCAAATTTCAGTTACATAGCACAACTATTTTTTAAGTTATAAATTTTTTAAATTTTAAATTTCTTTGAAAAAACACGATACTTAACCACATTAAAATGCCTATAGGCTCGCAACCAGTGGTGATATTAACCTGGGACTGGTCTCATTTTAAAGCTGTTGAATAGGGCTTTATTATGATATGCTACAACATAGGGGTTAAATTTTTAAAAAAATTTAAATTTTAAAATTAAATTTTAAATTTTAAATTTTTCAAAAAGTGGCAATTTTAAAAATTCCAAAAAATTACCAAAAATTGTTTGTGATGTCTTGATACATATTGCAAAATTCTATGATGGGATCTCAATGGGATCAGGAGATACAGGGCTTCAGAGATACACATGTTTTGTCAATAATATACCATATTAGTAAAATTTTATTGTTTTTGAACTAATTTTCCTATGCAATGTGCAGGATCCTATTATATTAATAAAACGCAGTGATTACTTCATTTTACCATGTTTGCAAACCTCTCATTTGCCTACATGTAGAGGGAAACCCCCTTTTACTCAGATAAAAAGGGAATTTCCCTTGGGGAAACCCCTTTAACTAGGTGAAAGCTGATTGGAATACAAGTAAGGGAAATTCCCTTTAACTGTAAGAAAAGGGAGATTTCCCTCCGTGGGGGGATTCCCCTTTTCACAAGTATAAGCTGATTGGTCAAGCAGACAAGATCACTCATTTACAGCTAGTTTAGCATCACAGTTGCTTGTAGGAAGTTCATTTGATGTTTCATGTGATGTTGTATCAAGAAGATAACTTATTTCTTGGCCCCTGCACGTTTCCTTGCTGATTTCTCCCTATTTATCACTTTCATGATGGATACCACTAACAAGATAGTAAAAATGGATTGCTTTAACCCTTTTAATAAGCCAAATCACTCCCATGCAAGAAAAAGACTGAGACGTGTTACTTCATGGATGTGTGACTTGATTCCAGGAACATCCGAGTTATCCGTGGTCTGTGATAGTTGTAGGAAGCAGCTGACAAAGTTGAAAAATGAAAAAGATGGGGAAACTTCCCCTGGAACTAGCAAGGTACCTGAAGAAAGTCAGTCTGATACTGAAATTGAAGAATCACCTATAGATATACCATTTTCAAATGAATCTGAAGCTCTGAGTTCCCTTAACAGCTCTCTTTTAGAGATGGGAGAGTCGCCTGTAGACAAAAAGAGGATGCAATCAAAAATTTACTCTACTGAAAAGGCCAACCGAATCAATGTGGCTGTCAAGAGAAAACTGCTAGTGAATGCATCGAGCGATGAAGAGAATGATGATTCACAAGACGAGTTCTTTACACATGTGAAAAAACTGTACAACAGCTTCACTAGTAGGAAGAAGAAGCTTCAACTGCTGACTCTTATGCCTGACAGCTGGAGTGTGAGGAAAGTAATGCGGGAATTTTCAGCCCCTAACTATTTAGTTCGACAAGCCAAGACATTGTTGAAAGAAAAGGGCGCCTTGTCTGGTCCTGATATGAAACCAGGAAAAAGTTTATCAAAGCATACCGTTGATATTGTGAAAGGATTTTATACAAGTGACGAAATAAGCCGAGCAATGCCGGGGATTAAGGACTTTATATCAGTGAAAGACCACAGCACAGGTATTAAAGAACATGTTGCAAAAAGGTTGATGCTTAATAATTTAAAAGAAGCCTATGAAGTTTTCAAAGAAAAATTCCCAGCTGTAAAAGTAGGATTTTCTAAATTTGCAGAGCTGAAACCCAAAAATTGTGTGCTAGCAGGCCAGAGTGGAACACACTCAGTCTGTGTGTGCACTACTCATCAGAATGTGAAGCTTATGTTTGAAAATGGAAGAATGAGCTCAATGACAGATGGAAAAATAAAAACATACAAGGACTGCCTGCAAATGATGGTTTGCAGCCCCCCACCATCAACTGACTGCTTCTTTTCAACTTGTGTGTCATGTCCGGGTACCAGAGGGATTAGAGAACTTTTGGAAAAAGCATATGAAGACAATGCAATTGAGACTATCACATACAGACAGTGGATCTCTGTGGATCGATGTAACTTAGAAATTATCCAAAAACCGGTTAGTGAATTTATTGATGTATTTTGTAATAAACTTCCTATCTTACTTCGTCATCACTTTATAGCAAAAGAACAAAGTGCATTTTTGAGACACACAAAGGAAAATCTTCTGGAATGTGAAGTAGCTGTTATTTGTGACTTTTCTGAGAATTATTCTATTATTATACAAGACGAGGCACAATCATATCATTGGTCGAATACTCAGGCAACCATTCACCCTTTTGTGGTATATTTTAAAGAGAAGGAAGTTGAGCATTTAAATTTCGTAATAATATCAGACTGCCTCAACCACAACACTACAGCTGTCTACCTGTTCCAGAAAAAATTGATGGAATACTTGAAGTGCAAATTTCAAAGACCTGTCAAAAAATTCTTTTATTTCTCTGATGGCTCTGCAGCCCAATACAAAAATAAAAAAAATTTTATTAACTTGTGTAATTACAAGCAAGATTTTGGAGCTGAGGCTGAATGGCACTTTTCAGCTACAGCACATGGCAAAGGTCCATGCGATGGGCTCGGGGCCACAGTAAAAAGACTAGCCGCCAGAGCAAGCCTACAAAGACCGTATCAGGATCAAATCACGAATGCAAGGCAATTATTTGAATGGTCACATAAGAACATAGCTAACATCGACTTTGTATTTGTGACCATTGAAGAATACATTAAAACTGAAGAACAACTGGCTAACCGGTACGATACAGCTCTAACTATATCAGGAACCCAAAAATTTCATGCCTTTATACCTCTCAGATGTGGAACCAAAGTAAATGCAAAGTTATTTTCTTCTGCAGATGTTTCAAGCATATTTCCTGTTTTGAAGGACGTTCAGCAGACATCATTTTCAGACATTAGTGGGTATATAACATCTATCTATAATGAGACTTGGTGGTTGAGTTATGTTCTGGATAAAGATGAAGACAGCAGTCAAGTGCAAGTTACATTCCTCCATCCTTCAGGTCCGTCATCCTCATTTATATATCCCACACCACCTGACACACTGTGGATCCCATTTTCAGATGTAATGTGCAAAGTGAACCCCACCACTCAGACTGGCCGAACATACAGTTTACCAGACAGTGAACTAAACAAATGTGTGGGTATCTTCCAACAATTGAAGTCTTCATAAATTAATTTGTTAATAATTAACTCATAAAATAAGGCTGAGAATGGTAAGTGTCTATGTGATATTCCTCTATTTAAAAAATTAAAAGTAATAGCCACTGCTTGTTTTATTGATATGTGTTGTTTGTTTCATTCAATAAACTGTACAAAATTTCCTCTGTTGATACTAATTCTGGTATTTTTCACAAAACGTGTATTTCTGAAGCCCTGTATCTCCTGATCCCATTGAGATCCCATCATAGAATTTTGCAATATGTATTAAGACATCACAAACAATTTTTGGTAATTTTTTGGAATTTTTAAAATTGCCACTTTTTGAAAAATTTAAAATTTAAAATTTAATTTTAAAATTTAAATTTTTTTAAAAATTTAACCCCTATGTTGTAGCATATCATAATAAAGCCCTATTCAACAGCTTTAAAATGAGACCAGTCCCAGGTTAATATCACCACTGGTTGCGAGCCTATAGGCATTTTAATGTGTTAAAGTATGGTGTTTTTTCAAAGAAATTTAAAATTTAAAAAATTTATAACTTCAAAAATAATTGGGCTATGTAACTGAAATTTGGTATTTTTTCATATGTCTATGATATAATGCTGCATACCAAAAATCATGAAAATCTGAGACATCAAGTCTGAATCAGTGTGTTGATTTCACATGGAATGACCCAGGAGTTTCTTGAGATATTTGGTAAAAGGGACAGCGATTGTGTTAAAAAGATCTTAACATTCCTGAATTTTAATTTCAAAAAAGGAGTACATACCCTGTAAAAGGTTTGTGTATTTTATGAAAACTTGAAGTAAAACTAATAAAAATGCTGCAGATTATTTCCGACGGCCCAAATAAGTGTCGCAGACTGGCTAGAAAGTTTCTGCTTCTGGGTTGTTATTAAATGCTTTTTTAAATCAGCAGAACATGGAATGTTTACATTTCATATAAAATAATCGGAAAATTATCAACTAAAACTTAAACAACAATTAATTTGATGTTAAAAATGTTTTCACTTACGGCAACTCAGCTGCAGGTTTCATCAAAACATCCGCCATTACTTCGAATCCAACGATGGGTCACGTGGTTAAAATCGACCAATCGAGCTTCGCGGTGAAGAGACCGTTAACAGTTAATGCACTTATAACCGGCTGCGGAGATTAAAAAAACAGAGAAATCCTGTATTTTATGTAGTTTTATCAGAAACAGATTTTTTCTGTAAAAAATATGGATAATTTCTTCAAAATTTACAGTTTTTTTTTACAGTGTAGTATTTTGAAACAATAAAAGTTACAATTAAGGTTTACCGACAAACCGAGATAAGCCTTGGCTTGAAATGTCGCATTTAAAATTGATTTGAACAACAATGTAACGATTTTGACAGTTGAGCAAAAAATTTAACTTTTTCAAACTTCAATCGCTTATAAGTCGCTTAAACGTGGATTTTCGAGATTCTCGTTACGCGGCGCTAGCGGAGAAACGTTCTAAAGAACGCATTTTTTTTAATCTTTCGAATGAAATCAAAATGGAGACGATACGACAATTATTTCGCTAGATAGTCAATTTTGTGCCCAAAAATTGAAGTTCGAATAAAAAACGAACCGACACTTTTTAGAGGGTGGGTCTAATTTTCGTCAATAGCCCGCGGGATAAGCTTCAAAATCATAAATTTTCTTGCAATTCGATAAAGAAATGAGCGAGTTTCGACCGGGTATAGGATTCGGCTTAGAGAAATAATATATGGGGATTTATAAAGGCTTATTTGTCCACTCTGTTTCATGTCCACTCTGTTACACAAAGTGATCAAAATATTTAAAATCCTTTCATAAATGAGTCATGTACTAGTTATATACACTTCATCATACACAAATAAATGGAAACTCAATAAAAAAAATGATTAGTTGGTGGAAATTATTTAAATTGATAATCTCAAGTAAAGAGTTTGACACGATTTGTATAATTTTCGTCGGAATGACCCATGGACGAAGATACAAGCTCTCGAGTTACTCTTCCTTTGTTCTTTCCTTAACTGGAAAACTCTTTAAACTGGAGTTCATGTTGATCACCAGCTTTCTCTAAACTTCTTGCTTCGATGCTGCTTGATTTGGAAAGCAAAAGTTTCTTTATGACACTCAATCTTTACGTTTTCAGTGTAATCCTCACTATTGTATTTTAAATTTTGTAACTGGGAAATAGTGGGAAAGAAAAAGCCGAATCTTATGTGTCCTAACATCAGTTTCGTGATACAAATTTTAAAATATATTTTCTGCTCCTAATTATATCAAATACTTCATTTAATCAACCATCGTTTCTTAACCTGTTAACCGGGGAATTAGCTATTGCTCAAGTCGTTTCACAATGGAGACTTTTTTTTTCGCAGCGATAAGTAATATCACACCTCAAATAATAAAATAATATCGTTTTTAACTCATGATTTTTATTTATTTTGATGAAATATTTTATATTTTTAGCCATATTTTGTAGAAAATAAAAAGTACTTAAGTCATTTATTTATTACAAATAAAAATATATAAAACACTGAAATTCACAATAAGAATATTCAAATCAGAAAGTTATTATTAACATGTAAGATACTGAAATGCAGACTAAAATGAATCCAAATTGTGGCAGCTCGAAGTATAGATCATGCAGCTCCCGTTTTCCCGTTAATAGCCCTCAAGTTACAGATTACAAGAACATGAAAATTCATGACGCATCGACAATATGATGGCATATATGTAACCACTCTAAGATTTAATAGATAAGAACAAAGTAGAACGTGATGCGTTCAATATATTACGATTAATTTCCATGACGAAAAATTTCGTCATGCCCATTGCTGTAGGCTTTTATGTATGACGAAATATTTCGTCATACCCAGTTAACAGGTTAAGGAGCAATTTTATAGCTAAGGTACTGAAAACTATGTTTTTCACCGGGTTAGTTCGATAGCATACGAGGGCTGATACAAAAATATTCTAAAATGTGAATCTTGATAAAAATCAGTGAAATCTCAATAACTCGAAGTCTTATAACTCGAATATTCCTTTTCTAGAAGTTTCCATTGGTTCTCAAACTCTAGAAAAGGCTGCGTGGGAACTTCCAATAACTCGAAGGTATATTTCGGTCCTTAGGAGCTTCGAGTTATTGAGACTCGACTGTATTTGTAAACAATCTGGATGATCGTGCTTCTGAGAATTATTCAAATACAACTCATTTGATGGCTGATATCTTTATAGGCTTTTAGGATATTGGTCATTCCGACGAAAATGGTACAAATCATGTCCGAGACTTTAAAATTTCTTAAAATCAATTTTAATAACAACCACCCATTAAGTGTGTTTTTTATTGGTTCTCCATTTAATTTTGTGCCATCAAGTATCAATTGATTAGGTATAATCCATTTAGAAAGGACACAACAAAAATTATCTTTGTCAGAAGAAGGAGAAAATGACGTGTCCCAGCTTCCAATTGCTAGAATTTTAAATGTGATTTAAAATTAAACTGAATTGTAACAACAAAATAAATGACACTGCACTGCACAAAAGATGCTTCTGACACCATTTCTACAGATTATTACGCAAATGAAAAAAAAATTTCTCCGAAAAACACTATTATTTATCCATGTCCCTAGATTTGGAATGTTTCGAATTGTCCACTCTGTCATATGCCTTTTGGAAATAAAATAAACAGTTGCATTCAATCTGATATATATTTTTAAAAATATAGGTAGTATAATTGCCTTGATTAGCTTGCTACATTGAATTATGTAGTCAACAACCAGGGTGAGCCTCATTTTTTTCTTATGATAGTTAATTTGAACTGTTGGATGTCCACTCTAATAGAGCCGATTTCATGATGAAAAAAATAGATTTTTTCTTTGTAATTGCAGTTGTAGGCTGTTTATTCCACTTTATGCTTGTTCTGTGATTCTAACTTTTCTTTGTGATTATGCAGATATTTTTAAAGGGTTATTTGTCCACTCTGTTACACAAAGTGATCAAAATATTTAAAATCCTTTCATAAATGAGTCATGTACTAGTTATTTACATTTCATCATACGCAAATAAATGAACTTAAAAAAATAAAAAATATGATTCGTTAGTGGAAATTATTTCAATTGATAATCTATAAGTAAAGAGTTATAGACATGATTTGTACCCTTTTTGTCGGAATGACCCATATTTACTGGAATTTTTGATACATTGCCAAGTATACAATCAACTTATGAAGATTTTAAGTTGCTATATTTTGTCTATGCACGTGACAGTTTAGTTTTTAACATTCATATTTCACCACATGCATTATATTTATTTTGTAGGCTGTCAAGTTTGGTAGAGTTTGACGGGAAACTTTTCCTGTTATGAGCTAAAACCACGAGAGTAAAATAGATTTTTTGAAAGAACTGCCTATATCTTCAGAAATGTAAGTGCTAATTTTAACGAAATCTGTAAAATATTGTGCATAGTAAGTTAACTAATTTTTGAAATTAAGTTCATCCCCAGCTATTTATGATGCAAGATGATAAAACGTTTTTTCTCTCTAAATGTATTGTTATATAAATTCATGGGTGATTTTTAAAAATAGGTTGAAAAATTACAGCTGGGGTATTCCTTTTATGCGACGAAAGGAACAGAACAATTTACATCTTTTTTTCCTCGAGAAATTAGTAAAAATGGTAATTTTCGACTTCGTACTAATGATATATAGGGCGCGTTCAGTTCAGAGTGCTCGCCCGAGCTTTCCCCCAAAGCGTCTAGAGCCGCCATTTGGAAAGCCCGAACGTGCTTCTCGAGTTTAAGCACAAGCAGCCCAGGAAATTTAGCTGGGCAGGTAGGTCACGTGTTTGGGCACTTAGCAAAGGATGATGCTCATTGGCTGAAATTTATTGCTCTTTCGTCTGCTAGGACTTAAAAAGAGTGACTAAAACTAAATCTTGAAAATACACACACGATGTCGAAAATACGCACGCTATTTGCTATGATGAATCTAAAAGGATATATTTCTTTGAGAGTCGGTCATTGCAGGAACAATCCTGTGAGAAAAGAGAGATCGATGATTCTTTACTTACCGTTAGGCCTATTTCATCGTAAATTCCTTCATTTAAAATAACATTTCTCATTGAATTCGATAAGTCATTTCGATCCCACGCCCAACCATGACGGTTGTACGATGCTCCTTATAAAACTAGTGGACTGTAAAGTTTGTAAATAATACATCCAAGTAAAAACAACTTCGGTTTATTATGTCTAAACCAACAGAAAGTAATTCAACATAAATAAAACATAACAAAAACTAGCGGAACTGATAACTGAACTAGAACAGAAACTGAACAAGTTAAAAGAATCAACAGTTTTTATAGCTTTAAGGCACGTATGCGCTTCTTTCTACGCATACGGCCGATGCGCCCTCTTGGCCCAATTATGCAAAGGATTTAACATTCCCCGTCATTGAAATTACAATTTCAATACAATATTACAAAACAAATACAAATAATCATATAAGAACAATTCAAACAACTCTTGCTGAACAATAAAAATAGCAAACAATTCTTGGTTGCAAAACTATACTTATTAATTTAATTATTTTCTTCCACTGGAAGAATGCAAATATCCCTAACATTTCTTGTTAGTGTATTTCCACTTGGCAAACATAATTTTACCACCCTTACTCGATTATCACGACCAAGTTTAGTCTCAATAATTCTACCTACACTCCATTTTGTTGATGGCAAATTTTCTTCTCGAATGAGTACAAGAGTCCCTACTTTAACATCATTTTTACTAAATTTCCATTTATTTCTTTCCTACAAATGACTCAAATAATCCCCTTTCCACAATTTCCAAATTCGTTGACTAAATTTAGTAATTTTTTGCCACTTAGAAAGGGTATTTTCATTAACTTCAATTAATTGTGGTTCAATTAGGGTCGTGATAGGTCTTCCAATCAGGAAATGCCCTGGTGTTAATACTTCAAAATTGTCCATGTCGGAGGACAAGGGCGTGAGAGGCCTGGAATTCAAAACACCTTCTATTTCAGATAAAATTGTGATAAATTCTAACGTTAAATTTTGATTTCCTATCACTCTTTTTAAATGGAATTTGAACGACTTTACCCCCGCTTCCCAGATGCCATCAAAATTGGGTGATTTTGGGGGAATGAAATTCCACTCAATACTTTCTGTTAATAAATAATTTGATAAATTTTCGTCAGGGATTCTAACCGTCTGCAAAAAAACCGTTTCAAACTTGCTATAAAGGCCTGCGTAGTCATATCAGTTACGAAGTCCAAGTGTGCCTTAGTACTGAGACAAACATAAATAACAACATACACCTTATTTAGTATGCCTTTCCTTTGATTTTTAAATTTAATAAAGAATGGTCCACAGAAATCGCACCCAGTTACGCTAAACGGATAACTGGGATTAACCCGATCCTTAGGTAATTCAGCCATGATTTGATTTACAGTAACTGGTCTGTTTTTGAAACAGATTACGCAATTACGAACAATTTTCCTACAATAACTTCCGCCATTTAACGGCCAAAATTTCTGTCGAACTTGACATAAAAGAGCTTGGGGACCTATATGTAAATACCTAAGATGAAAGTTTCTCAAAATTATACTCGTTAAATGATGTTTTGCAGGTAAAACCATTGGATATTTAGTTGCATAAGATAAATTTGCATGAGATAGTCTTCCCTCTACCCTCATTATTTTGTTTTTATCCAAAAACACATTCAAAGAGGAAACCTTACTCTTTTTGTGCACTTGCTTACCACTTGCTAACCTTTTTAGCTCATCAGAAAACTCACCTTCCTGGAGAGAACGTATTAACCAAATTTCTGCGTTAGCACATTCATCAATAATTAAAGGTCCTAATTTCTTGGAATTTGGATTTTTACAATTATAAGCAAACCTGTAAAGAAAACTCACAATACGAATAAGTTTTACATATTCATTTGATTTTCAAGTATACGATTGAAAAGAGAATTTTCCCTTGCTGCAATTAAGTTGACGCATTTTTCATTAATTGGCTCACATTCTGAATCCTTTTTTAGTTCTTTATGAACTGATCTGTCCTCGGGCACCAATAAAGTCTGATCAATGGAAGAAATGTTCACAGATTTTAAGAATGTAGGACCATACCACCAAATTTTATTACCTAAAAGTTGATCAACACTGATACCTCTCGCCAAGGCATCACATGGGTTGTCACGACTTGCACAATAGAACCATCTGTCGGGGTCCGTCAATTCCTTAATTTCTTTCACACGGTTGGAAACAAAGGATTTCCATTTTCTCGCTGAACCTTTTATCCAGTATAGAGCGATTTGCGAGTCTGACCAAAAATATGCTGTTGGGGAAAATTTTCGCTTTAATACTTCTATGACTTCACTAGATAGCCTGGCAGCAAGTAAGGTTCCTAGAAGTTCCATTCTTGGAAGAGTAATTTTCTTTAGCGGAGCTACACGACTCTTAGATGTAAGAAAGTTAACGATTAACCTTTTCCTGTGATCTTATCAGTATATATACGATGGCACCGTAAGCTTTGGGACTGGCGTCGGAAAAGGTGTGTAGTTCGAATTCACAACTTGAATATTCCGAGCCTTCAAGAACATTTCTTCTAATTTGGAGATTTTCCAATTTAGGAAGTTCCGCGCACCATCGATTCCAAATTTCTAAAAGGTCATTTGGTAGCTCAGCGTCCCAAGAAAGTTTTCGAATCCATAATTCTTGGAATAAGCACTTAAGTCTGATGGTATATGGTGTCACAAATCCTAGAGGATCGAATATTCTTCTAGCTACTTGCAGTACAAACCGTTTTGTATTTCTTACGGTTTTGATAAATGTGAGCAATTCCTTTATATCTAATGAAAAAGTATCCGTTTTAATATCCCATGGCAGTCCGAGAACCTTACATGGCTCGTTACAGTTATCTGATAATTCACGCGGTAAAATATCAAATCCTCGTTCTTCCCACGTTTTCATTAACACTTCATCGTTTGAAACCCATTTCCGTAGATTCATGCTTGCCTTCTTCATTATGTTATTCGCTTCCGTAGAGATATTTAAAGCATCACTTACATTGTCAGCACCAGTGACAAGGTCATCAATATAGAAGCACGTATTTAGTATTTCGGTAGTTACACGATAAGCTTCTTTAAATTTCTTGATGTGTTCCTTAATAGTGGCGGACAACAAAAAGGAACTCACATTTATGCCGAATGTCAGACGTAAAAAACGGTAGACCACTATTTCGACATTGTCATTCTTGGTAGGATCTTGCTTCACAAAAAGGAATCTAACAACATCTTTATCGTTTTCATTTAGCGCTATTTTCAAAAAGGCACGTTCTATGTCGGATAAAATAGCAATTTTGTTTATTCTAAAGACATTTAAGAGTTGAAAGACATTTGGATTTAAATTTACACCAGACCAAAGACAGTAATTTAGCGATAATTGACCTACATCGTTTGAACTTGCGTCAAAAACTATCCTACATTTAGTATAAACACTTTTTTGCTTTAACACTGCATGTTGTGGAAGATAAAAAACAGGTCTATCAATCGCCCTTGCAGGGTTTTGAACTTCTTCAATAATTCCCTTCGCTAAATATTCATTCAAAATTTCACTATACTGAGTATACAAAGTCTTATCACGTTTCATTCTTTTGATTAGGCCTTGAAACCGCTTTTCTGCTACCTGAAAATTATCGTTTAACTCTCTCCAATTTTTCTTCCAAGGAAAACTAACTTCATACCGCTCGTGGTTATAGCGTACACCTCTAAAGCGGCGTCTTCATCTGAACGTTTTAAATCGTCCTTAATGCCAAAAGATTCAAGAGTCCAAAATCTTTTCAAGACTTCTTCAGTTTTATCTTCTATCACATAACATTTTAAATTGTTATAGTTTTTTTCATTGTCAAGTGTTCCCGTAGCAATCCAACCAAAAACTGAATTTTGCAAAATTACCGAACTGTCCCTTTTATTTGTCCCGTTCTCAATAACTCATAAAATATATTTCCACCTAATAAAACCTGAGCACGTTGCGGTTTAAAAAAGTTAGGATTAGCGTACGTTAAATGCTGCGGAAGTTGAAGATTGGAAATATCGAGTAATTTAGAAGGGGTAAAATCTGTAATTTTGGGTATTACTAGCATTTTAACATTTTTCTGAAAGCTTTTACTTTTATTTGCAATAATTACGTTTATTTCCCTTTTTACCCTTAACCCAACTCCGTTCAAACCCGTAATTAACAGATTAACCGCATGACCCTTTAACTTTAGCAAGTCAGCAGCTTCCTGTGTGCAGGCACAAATTTCAGAGCCTGTGTCTAAAATTGTCAAAAAGGGCAAAAATGAATCATCCGTTCCTTTCATATAAATGATTGCAGTTGATAACAAAACATTTGACTGGTTCCCCCATTGTGTTAAACAGTTTTGTGATTCTCTACTACTATTTCCAAACGCACCGATTTTACTTTCTTCATTTGTAACATGTTCCTCGGAACCTAAGGTATTTACTGAATTAATTTGCGCTGAACGCGTGTTTACGTTATGACGGGAATCATTCACCGGTAATTTAGGATACATACTTTTATCAAATACCTTTTCAAAATTAGCTCCATGAAGCATCAAATGATGCGATTTTGAGCAAGTTTTGCATTTATAATCTAATCTTGGGCAATTTGACCGCTTATGTTTACTCAAACAATTAAAGCACAATTGCAGTTTACGTACTAAATTTAATCTATCTTGCGCGGGCGAATCTACAAATTTCTTACACCTATAGGTCAAATGATTCTCATTACACACTGGGCAAATAACATTATTATTTTGTAACACGAAACTTTTCTGTTTAGGTAAACATTCTTGTTTAGATTTTGCAACGGGAACACTACGTTGAACATTTTTCGAGCGCTTGAATGCGTTTTAACAAAAATTCTATGAATTTTTCCCAACTTGGGAGGTCATTGCAATCCAAAGACATTTCAAATACCTTTCTTGATTCTTCATCAAGCCGTTGTAGCATAATGTTCATTAAAATTGCTTCTGATAAAGCATTCATGTTCAAATCTAGCTGTTTTAAAGCTCTCAAATTGTTAAGCAAATTATCCGTTAAGAAACGCAAATCCTTCGGATTTTCACATTTTAATTTGTTCACATTCAATATATCAGATATATGACTTTGAACAATCAACCTTTTATTTTCATATCTGCTTTTCAATGCTTCAAACAAAGAAGAATACGAATCGTCAATATTTTGCAATTGACTTGCAGTTCCTGTCAAAGACGATTGTAAATAAAACATTTTTTGTGAATCTGATAATTGTTTATTACTATCAATTAAAGTAATAAACTGCGCCTTAAAGGTTAACCACTCGCTATATTTACCCGAAAAATGTGGTAATGATATACTTGGTAGCTTAATTTTAGCATTTGCAATCGATTCACGACTAACATCTTCAGTATTACTGTCTGAAACGTTTTGAATCTGTAACAAGTTGAATATACTTACTTCAATTTCTTCTGCAAAGTCCTCGACTTCTGTTAAGGTTTTTTCGAAATCTTCTACGTCTTTGTCACTTTGAAGAACACTGAAACATTCAGTTCTCAAGGAATCCAATTTTTCCTTCAATGTTTTCAAGGAAGATAATTTCAGCTCTAACATTTTTGAATCGAGCGGAGTTTCCGAATTTATAAACTTCTGAATTCGGGTCACTTGGCCTTGAATGGCCCCTCTTTTTCTATTAAGAATTACCACGTCAGCAACAGCTACCGTTGCAGCAAGTTCCGTCATTGCAGTTTTTGTACGAGTTAGTTGATCTTTCTCAACTTCTAACACAATTCGCTTAATTCCAGGTCGCACGGACCAAAATGTACGATGCTCCTTATAAAACTAGTGGACTGTAAAGTTTGTAAATAATACATCCAAGTAAAAACAACTTCGGTTTATTATCATGTCTAAACCAACAGAAAGTAATTCAACATAAATAAAACATAACAAAAACTAACGGAACTGATAACTGAACTAGAACAGAAACTGAACAAGTTAAAAGAATCAACAGTTTTTATAGCTTTAACCCTCTCGGCACCCTGGACCTCATATGAGGCTCCTACTTTTGAACTCAATGTTGGAAGAAGTAAACACTTAAAATGATTTTTTTTCCGTCAGTGACTCCACCTATTCATGTAGATCACATATAAGGCTCCTAAGTGGAAAAAAAATCATTTTAAGTGTTTACTTCTTCCAACATTGAGTTCAAAAGTAGGAGCCTCATATGAGGTCCAGGGTGCCGAGAGGGTTAAGGCACGTATGCGCTTCTTTCTACGCATACGGCCAATGCGCCCTCTTGGCCCAATTATGCAAAGGATTTAACAACGGTAGAGGAACAATAATTGTCGCCAAAGTTAAGAATGGTATCATTTTGTGCCAAAATATAGGAGCAAATGCAGGGTTGTTCCTGCATTGACCGGCGCGTTACTCTCTGCTGTTCTGTCTGCCATGTTGTTTCTTCCCGAATGGCACAAGTGATGTCCAGAGCACAATTGCTTGGGCTCGGCCCGGGAAGTTATGTATGACGTCACGGCTGAAACGCCCGGGCAGCTCTGGCGAATACTCTGAACGCAGCCATAGTGTATGTTATGGACATACATTACGTCTAACCAACTTATTTGATGAATTTCACACTTTTCTTAACACTAGAAAGACGGGAGCGGTCATTTTGACCGCAAACGGTTTTTAAATGTTCATATTATCTGCGTTATTTTTTCAAACGCTTTTTCCTCCATTGACTTTTCCTAACTATTCATTAAGTGCGAGCTAAAGTTTATTTTATTTCTTTACGTTTAATATTATAGTCGCTGCAAATGTTTATACCTAGAAAGACTGACAGCGGTCAATTTGACCGCTCAACCAATCTTTATTTTTGCCTCCCTTTTGTTCGCATTTCTGTTATCAGCTACGTGCATTATGGATTCTATTTTTAGTTTTCGGGGGGTGAGTAACATTCTTTTACCGTTGGTGGGCTTGAGTAGCACCTGCTGGTCACGTGCAGTTCTTTCAACCGATAAGAAAATGCGAAACACCTGTTGATCACGTGCTTCTTTTTTTCTTGGGGGAGGTGAATTTTATAAGCAAGTGACAAGTGAAATTCTTCTTTTGGTGTGAGAAAGGGTAGAATTGGTTTGAAACAGTGTATTCTAAAACCGTACTAGAATTCTTTTGTGCACCAAAATTCGTGGTTCGCTTGAAACGTCGTCGTTTATTTCGTTCAATGCATGATGTCGCGAAGGACAGTTGAAAAAAAAAGTCTATCGGAAGTTGAATTTCTACAACTGTTACAGGATTTATCTGAAAACGATTCTGGATCCGATGAACAATCGGAGCTATCGGAAGATGATTGCATTCCTACTTTTGAAAAGGATATACCTTCATCAGATGATTCTGGAACCGATGAACAATCGGAGCTATCGGAAGATGATTACATTCCTACTGTTGAAAACGATATACCTTCATCAGATGATTGCGAATCTGTTTCGGAATTACAAGGTGTAGAAAGTAATAAGAGAAAAGTTAAAAAGGGTTCGAAAGTGAAAACGAAACTGAGAAAAACTCAGAAACAGAACTGTCTCATCCAAAAGGAGGAAGAAAGGGCGATAGCCAAGGATGGTACAGTGTGGAGTAGAGTTTCGTCGGGAACACCTGTGGGAAGATTACAAAAGCATAATGTGTTGAAAGAAGCTCCTGGGCCAAGCTCATTTGCTATCAGGAATGTAACTCTTGGAAGTTATACAAGCTCCTGGAGACTTTTCATAAACGAAAAAATATTGCATGTCATACAGCAATGCACAGAAGCAGAAGCTCATCGATGCTTACAAGACACAAGTTGGAAAATTTCTCTAGAAGAATTAGATGCTTTTATTTCTTTGTTATACGCTCGAGGAGCATTTATTTCAAAAGGAATTTCAGTGAATAACTTATGGTCTAAAACTTGGGGTCTGAGTTTTTTCAATGAAACAATGGCTCGTGACAGATTTAAAGAAATTATGCGCTATGTGCGTTTTGATCAAAAAACGTTAAGATCTGCCAGACTTAAAACTGACCAATTTGCTCTTGCATCAGAAGTTTGGAATACATTTATTCAAAATTGTCTACTGTGCTATAAAGCCGGAGAAAACATAACAATAGATGAACAATTATTTCCCAGCAAAGCTCGCTGCCCATTCACTCAGTACATGCCGCTAAAACCTGATAAATTTGGAATTAAGTTTTGGCTTGCTGCTGATGTCAATTCCAAATATTTACTAAATGGTTTTCCATATTTAGGAAAAAATGAAAACAGACCCAGGGATGAAACCGTAGGGTAGCATGCAGTTGGCCGCTTAGTGGAGCCATTTCACAACACTGGAAGAAACATTACCACTGACAATTTCTTCACATCAGTAAAATTAGCAAAAAAATTAAGAGACAAAGGGCTTAGTCTCGTCGGAACTGTGAACCGGGCAAAGAAAGAAGTTCCCGATTCTTTCAAGCACAAGAAATCTGCCTTGTACTCCAGCAAGATGATTATGCACGATAAGATAACATTAACATCATACCAAGGAAAGAAGGACAAAAATGTATTACTAATAAGTACCTTGCATCCTACCCTTCAAATTCAAGATAATGAGAAGAAGAAACCTGAAGTTGTTAGGTTTTACAATTCAACAAAATATGGGGTGGACGTACTTGATCAGATGGCCAGAAAATACTCGACAAAATCTGCTTCCCGACGATGGCCAATGCAAGTTTTTTTTAACATTCTCGACCTAGCAGCTATCAATGCTTGGATAATCTACAAGGAAGTTACTGGCGCGAAGATTGAACGTCGTGACTATATCTTAAATTTAGCGAACGAACTCCGTAAAACTTACATTTCTTCTAAAAAACCTCCAGTGATTAGTATTGCTACAGATGATACAGCATCGAAGTCGGGGAAAAAACGAAAACAGTGCCAAATGAAGCAATGCAGAAATAAAACTACGAGCATTTGTTCGGAATGTAAAAAGACAGTTTGTGGCTCCTGTACAGGCAAAGTAATAAAGATGAGTATTTGCAAGTGTTGTAACAAAGATTGACGTGAGTAAGTTTGCAAAATTTATGTATTTATGAAAAATGTCACTTGCATGGTTTTAAATACTTGTCATTGATACGTGCTTAGATAATTTTATCTACTGTGTACAAATTTAATCTTTCTCGATATCAACTATGCATATCTGTGTTTCACTTAATTGTAAATAAAATGCAAAAAAGCTTCCTGTGACTGATTTATAGTTTAAATTAATGATTAAGTTCTTAAATTACTTTTGACTTATTAAAACTTTTTTTTTGTGTGATAAAAAATACCGAAAAATAGATTTTCCGACCATTCAAGCACAGCGGTCAAAATGACCGCTGCTCGTCTTTCTAGGCATACCGAAAACGTCGTCTTTCTAGTGTTAAACGATATTTTCATGATTGTTTTCGAAAAACCGAGCAGTTTCAAATTACGAAATATCAATCGTCTCATTTAGTTCAGATATTTAACGTTCAGCTGTATTTATGTACAGTAACTCAAATCAATAAATGAACATTTAGACAATTGATAATTCAGCACACTAGAGAAATTTTAGCACTGTATAAGTGGGCCAGCCACAGAATTAGGATGTAGACAATACATATTATCCAAGGTTCCCACTGTAACTACGTGGTTCAGTAGCCGAGTTTTAAAACCATTATAGATAGGCGTGTAGTTATAACTGGTATAAATCATTAAATTACGGAAGGAGTTGGGATGGATGCAAGTTTGGCTCACAAAATAATTACGAAATTTCGATTTCTTATGTAGTTCACCAGTCCTAGGAATCATATTTAATTAAAAAATTTAAAGTTATAACAAAAAAGCCATTCAAAATAAACTTAATATTTCAGAAGCCAACGTGTCTCAATGGCACTTTAAAACGTATTTCACGGCATCCCAGATTCTGGTGTAAAGAAAGCAACTGACAGGCGCTGCCGGATACCAGTTCATATAAGGCCGTTAAATTTCATGCGGTTGCGCTAGACTAAATATATTTTAACTAAAAATGATTTCTAAGACTGGTGAGCTGCATGAGAAGTCGATCTTGTAATTGTTTTGTGAACCAAACTCTCATAAACCCAAAACCCTTCTATAATTTAAAGGTTTTTACCAGTTGGAACCTCACGCCTATCTATAACGGCTTTAAAATAAGCTATTGAACCACGAAATTAGAATGGGAACCTCGTATAGTATATATTGTCCACATCTTAATTCTATGACTGTTCCGCTTATGTAGTGCGAATATTTCTCTAGTGCACGATGGTATCAATTGTCTAAATGTTGACAATTATTTTATTTCTGTGACTATGTTTATAAGTAATTCGGTCGTTGCATTGTGCACAGACCTGCAGAGGTTATAATTCTATAGTATATGTAAGCACTTTAATAGCACTTTCAGAAACAAGAATTTTTGCAGGCTATACCTAAGGTATTAAAATTTATGCAACGGAAATGCTCTTAACTTTAAGCAATAAAGTAGATTGTTTTCAACCCATTAATGCCTGACATTTTTTTCCCAAAGATATTCTGTATACAGGTTACAATGTTTAATGAACAGGAAAAATATTTTTAAAAATATCATGTAAAAAAAAATTTTTTTTTATTAAGGAAAGAAAATTCGTCCCTTAAAAGTTACGATAGACCCCAGAGGGTACATACTTTCTTTGCTATTTTTTTCCCAAAGATATTCTGTATACAGGTTACAGTGTTTAATGAACAGGAAAAATATTTTTAAAAATATCATGTAAAAAAAATTTTTTTTTTATTAAGGAAAGAAAATTCGTCCCTTAAAAGTTACGATAGACCCCAGAGGGTACATACTTTCTTTGCTAAAATTTTTTTCTGCCTACGATATAATATTTAAAAAGACATTTTTATAAGAAGAAACAAAATCAGCAATTAACATAAACTGGGAAGCTGGAAATAACTTTGAAAACTGAGCTTTTTTTTCTCGAGGTTGTGAACGATGTTATTTTTGATAAAGATCATCTTAAAACTGCTACAGAACACACTTTACAATGGTTATGTGCTGCAATCTGTTAATAACGAATTGAAACAATACCGAGGCACTCATTGAACACTATTATTTGGCTGAAATGTTCATTTTGAGGAAATTCGGAACCTTTTTTTGGACCGTCCCTAAAAAGGAACTCTTGGCATTAATGGATTAACAAAGCCTTATTTGTACAGCAACTTAGACGTTAATAACGCAAGCAAAAGGATTCATCTTTATTTTTCTGAGTTAATCAGAAACCTCTTCTCATAGTATTTCTCGAAAGGTGTCACACCGAACTATGAAATATACTGCAATTTTAGGTAATTCTATCGATTAGTTTGTGAGCTGTCAAGTGCCATAATACTCTACCGGGCGATTATGTTTATTTTTAAACACGGTATTTTTAGTTTTGCATGATATCATTACAGCTACGTTTCAAATTTCGAGCGCGAATGCTTTGCATGGGTTACCTATAGTGTTTCTTATTTTCGGTAGTAAATGACATACAGCAGTGATTCCCAAAGTGGTCCACAGGGACCCCCAGGGGTCCTCAGGAGTTCTCAAGGGGTCCACATAAAATAAAGAGTTGGGGGTTCCTGAGATACAAATAAGGGTCTAAAAGTCAGGATTATTATCAAAAAATCTGAGCAACAGCCAGCGTCAATTGCTACAATTTGTAATAAATGCTGTAAACAATCTACTTATATTAAAAACTGAGTATCTTTCTTTCTATTTATGTCACGCTTCTTTCTCCTGAACGCTAATGAACTGAAAGTCGAACCAGGTACCGATAGATAGGTAATTTTTCTGGCTTCATTAGTTTCAATTTATAAGATTATACGATTTTAATTAGCAAAGATATCAATTAATAAGTAGTCAAATTTAAAGCGATTAAGCCTAAAAAATGATTAAATATAAAATCCATTGCTGCATTGCAAAACGTGGTTTCTATGAAACAGCAATAACAATGATGAGAATTTTGAAGGAAAGCTTAACTAAATCAAACACGAAACTCATAAGCGGGCCACTTATGTATTCTTTTTATCGCTAGCTACTTGTAATATTTTGAAACATTCATTTGCTGAAAAGCCATCTACTTATATTAAAAAGTGAGTATCTATGTCTGCTTCTTTCCCTTGAGAGAGCAGAACTTGCTGTAACTTTCCTCACCATTTTGAAGGCGCGAAGCATCTCATTAATTCGAATGATTTTTTTATATAGGAAAAAAGTAAAGGCGTGAAGCGTCTATTAGCGAGCCGCCTTGGCGGGGAGTACTTTCTTGAAATTTTTCTCACTACTTTAAAGGCACGAAGTGCCCGTGCAACGCCGGGCCACGTGCGTGGTATGTCTTGAAATTTAATGAACATTAAATTATACCAAATAATATAACATCAGAATGAGGTAAAAGTTAGAGAGGGGGCACGTTATGCATCAACATGCCGCAGGAAGCTAATCTAGCTGCCCTGGCAGCTAGTATTAGTAATAATACTTGAAAATATGATAAAAATGTTACGTTTTTCTCTTCATCTGTTATTTTTGATTTAAATTTTTTACTCTGCAGTAAAACTGTCAAACTAAATTTTTAAAAAGTTTTCAGGCATTTAAGTAGTTTTTGATTGCTTAAAAAATAATTAAAAAAAAGAGCTCTCATATTGTTGAGTTCTGATTCATCTTGTTATATTTACTTCATTTGGTTGTTTTAGAACATCTGTAATTTAACTTAACCATCTAATTCGGAGTTTTAGAATGCTCTAGTTCTATTATTTCACTGTCTGACTAGTTTTGGAGCGACGTATTAGGAAGGGGGACCACAAGAAACTGGAAAACTCGGCAAGGGGTCCTCGGAACAATAACGTTTGGGAACCCCTGATACACAGTAATACTATGAAAAAAATAATCATATGGCCGCCTTTTTGTTGACGAGTAGCCTTAACCCCTTGATCCTCTTAGCTTATCTCACTGTCATACATCAATAGCTCCGATTTTTGCTTTCACATATAGGCTATAAAAGGGCTGCATTGAGTAGCGAAGAATATTTATGACCGGTATTGAACCTTTGGATAGGTCGTCAATCTCTAGAAACCCTTCACAATACAGCTTTGCTCAACGTATAAAAAGGGTAGAAGAAATTGTGTTAGAACATTTTTTTCTTAATAGATAATTGCTAATTCCAGTAAATCCCTTCTGGTGTTTTTGCTAAGAGGATTTACTAGAATGACTTCTGCTATGCGTTTGACATTACAGATGAATGAAAATATGTTAGGTAATTCAATATTGTAGTTTCCGTGTTTTTCGGTGCATGTGACTTTCATGCATAAATTATTTTCGTGCGTAGCTTGGCGTGATGCAGTGTTTGTCGGTTTATTTTTATCCGATTTAATTACGACAGGATTTGGATCATATTAGAGCAGTGTTTTTTAACCTTTTTGAACTCATCGCCTCCTTCAAGACACTGACTGACACCTATCCCCCCCCCCCCCGTTCTACCTAAAAAAAACATTAGTTAGTTTGGCGCAAGTGAAAATCGATATTATTTAAAATATAAGTACCTTACTTAAATTTGAAGAAAAATGTACGAAATAAAGAAATTATAACCAATTACTTTTAAACTAACAATATTAACAAATAAGTAAATTACCTTTTTTTTTTCTTTCACAAAGCGAACAGAAAATAATTCGAAGGGTAACGTTTAACTAAGATCATCGACGTACTTTTACAGAAGTGCATTTTTCAAGAAATTATTGAATTTTCTACACTGGAATTTGAGGGAATTAAAATCATTGAAACTAAAAATTTGAAAGAAAATAAATTGAAAATCTTAAAATTCATAAAATAGAAAAAATACTTCCTAAGCTTAGTCCGAGGTGCAAGGAGGAAGCTCTTGAACTTTAATGTTTTTTGAAACTTTAATGAACAATTTGAAAAATGAAATGAATTTTTTAATGAACTTTCTTAACTTGTGATTAATTGTCTGAACAACCGGTTTCGTACACGTTTAAATATTCGGTTTTCGTTACCCTTTTATTACTACTGTTTTCTCTTCTAAATAACCCATCCCCCTTATCGCACCTTAAGAATTTAGCGCCCATTTGAGGAGTCAAATCGCCCCTTTGGGGGCGATCGCACCCAGGTTGTCGTTAACCACTGTATTAGAGTATTCAATTTGGGTAAAATTTTTAAAATTTGAAAGCCTAGTTCTTGGTTAAACTTTCTTAGATTGTTTGGTATTAATCTGACATTTTTCTTGCTATGATATATCATTTTTAATATCATTATTCATAACTCATTGAAACATGAAAGGTAAATAAAAATAGATGCTTTGAAGCACACTAGCCGTTATGGTGGCATAGTAGTTAGGCATTGGCCTCTTAATGGCTAATGTTGAGAATTCAAACCGTTCTGCCGTCCAGTTCCTATTTGTTATCTGGAAAATCTTTCCGGTTGATATATTTTTCCGATACAGAAAATAGTTAGCGTCCATGCGGCATGTTAAAGATCCTTTTAGCATTTCTTTGATATAGGTATTCTGAACTAAAATTTCTGTTTTAATTTTCCATCTTAAGGTCGCAGACTCTAAGACCTCATCCCTATATAAAAAGAGTGAACGAGGGCAAGTAAGATACAAGGGCGGATCCAGAAATGTTCAAAAGGAGGGGTCATTGATTTTTATTTTCTTACTTGCCCATTTTTTTCGCCATGCATCCTTGTTAACTTATGTTGATTACAAATGTTTCGGTCTTCCATTTCGAAAAATTTCCAGGTAAGAGCCCCGAAATCCATGCCCTTTTCCCTTAGAATCATCAAAAATAAACTAAAATTGCCTTTTTTGAACTTCAATGTCGAAAAACTGTTTGAGAGGAGTCCCTCAAATGAGAGGCGATCGCCCCAATCGCCCCCCCCCCTTGTATCCGCCCTTGGTAAGATATAATTCCAGAAACATACTGTGCTATGCTTTTAATTACCACTATTTTTTTAAATTACAGTTAAACCCGCTTAATGGAATAGCCATTTTGGCACGGAAAATATTCTAATAAGCGGGATATTCTATTATCCGGGATCAAAATAATGCATCGTAGCTCTCTGGTACATTGAAAATTTATTATATTAAGCGGGATATTCTTTTAACCGATATTCTAAATAGCGGGCTCGACTGTATTTTTATTGTTACACTTTCGTATGGTTTCCTGGTGTGGATCACACTGAATGAAAAATAAAAGCGTCTAAAATGTCTGACGAAGCATTTTAAAACAATTTTTAAAAAGCATTTTTATGAAAAACATTCGAAATTGTAGTAGAATGTATCCAACTGCACTCCATTTACATTCTCGAAATAGCTTTGGATACTCCCGCACGAACTGAACAAAATTAAATGTATAAACTTGTTAAAATACTATAGTTTTATTGCGTAGTGGTGTCCTTGGTGGCACAGTGTAGTAGAGCACATTTTCGTTTAACAGACGTAGCGGGTTCGATTTCCGCCCCCGTCCTGGTTGTAATTTCCCTCACAGTGCTGTAAACTTTGTCCTACACTATGTGTCTCTGACCGGGATTTAAGTGAAACACGGACGATCGCAACTCACCATTGCAATCGCAAATTCCCAAATTTGGATTCAAGTGAAACGTTGCAATCGCTACGAGATGCTATTCTATCGACTTCCAGTAGCGATTGCAATTGCGATCGCCTCGAAGCGATTGCAATGGTGTTTCACTTGAATTCAACCCTATCTGTCACGTACTGTCTGTCAATTTTAAAATCGAAGGGCAGGTGGATAAAGGTGATATGTGACAGTTTTTTTTAATTTCTAGGAAAAAAGCTTTAAAAAAAACATGTTATTTTTTAATGGATTTTCCTATGCGGTTAAAACGGGATCATATTCTAAGTTACCGACCCTTTCTGTGACTAAGGGGGCATGATACTGATGGACTTACCACCTTCATCCACGGTAAAAAGTAAGTTTCAAAATCTGCCGCATATCTCCTTTATCTAGTTGCCCCTTCAATTGTAAAATTTTTCTTGTGTTTGTCCGGAGACAAGGCGCCTGGCACTAAGTAATCTATGTATTAGAAGTTGATTAGCTTCTGAATAAATACAGAAAAGAAATATTGCATAGTTTTCCCTGGTAGTGTAATATCCTTTATTCGCAGCGTCACTTTGTGTTACAGTTTGTTTTTATCTCTTTTAATATCCATTCCGTAAATTCTTTGTTACAAGTTCATTTCAATAGTTTGTTCGATCGTATGGTTAGAGAAAATAAAATTATTTAATGATGTTTGCAGTGTCGAGCCTTAAAAGGACTGTTTAGTAAGAATATCGCAGGATTTGGTCACTGCATCGATATTTTTGGAAGCGACGAGGACTTGAATTTTCGGTAAGTAAATTTTCACTTTATGATTAGAAGCTTTATTAATTTAGGAATTCTTTTGACGTGTAAGAAATAAGTGTAGTAAAATATATATAGCTTTTTTAAAAACATTTTTATAACGGAAAGCTGAGATTGAAAGCTTTCGCTCTCTACATATATACCGAAGCATATAATAAGGGTGACAGGGCAATATGTAAAAGTTGGAAAATATCACTAAGTAGAGAGCTTTGGAAATAAGTCTTTTTCTTTAGAAAGAACGAATGAAATGCAGGATAATATAAAGTTGGAGGATAGTAAACGTCAACGATTATTTTAGAAGGCTAATTCATTTCTGTAATGGAAAACAAATCGTAATGATGCATATAAAAAGATAGTGCTTTGGTTACCATGCTTGAAAAGTTCTGAATTCTTGCGGTTGCGTTTGCAGATAAAATTTAATTTTTTACTTGGTTACAAGTAAAAAAAAAATATTTTAAAAATTAAATAAATTATAAATTTAAAAGTGAGTAAAAAATGTAAAAAACCAAGTAATAAGTAGAAAAAATTAATAAAATTTAATTTTCTTACTTAGTTACAATACCTCTTGCACTCAGCAATTTTCCATTTAATTAGAAAGTGCTTATCTACACAACATAATATTGACGTCTCCTTAAGCTATCGAAAGTAAGAACTGGAGGTGGAGACTAATGGACCTAGTGTATGGAACGGACGGAATAATTGGGGAAGCTTCTCTACAATTACTGAACCGAATAGCGCGTCTATTTCCTTACCAGAAAATAGCACAAAATGTGTAATAATGGAAAAGTTTCATTAAATAGAAATTGAAAAAGCATAGCGAAACGTATTTTTACCCACTAATGCCTAGCGTCCTTTTTTTAGGGATGGTCCAAAAAAGGGTCTGAATTTCCCCAAAATGAACATTTCATCCACATAATAGTGTTCGATTTGTGCCTTGGTATTGTTTCAATTCGTTATTAACAGATTGCAGCATATAACTATTGTAAAGTGTGTTCTGTAGCAGTTTTAATATGATCTTTATCAAAAATGACATCGTGCACGATCTCAAAAAAAAAAAAGCTAAATTTTCAGTTATTCCCAGCTTTCCAGTTTATGCTAATTGCTGATTTTATTTCTTCTAAGAAAAGGTCTTTTTAAATACTATATCGTAGGCAGAAAAAAAATTTTAGTAAAAAAAGTATGTACCTTCTGGGGTCTATCGTAACTTTTGAGGCACGATTTTTCTTTCCTTAATAAAAAAAATTATTTTTCACATGATATTTTTAAAATTATTTTTCCTGTCCATTAAACACTATTTGTAACCAGTATACAAAATATCTTTCGAAAAAAAAATGTCAGGCATTAATGGGTTAACAAAAAAAAAAAATTATCATCTCGAATTCGAATTATGTTTTTCGAGTGGCAAATCAGGATAGCTGTGTGTGTGTGTAGGATTGTGTAAGATGTCGCGTGTGTGAGCTTCTTCCGCCGTCATCATGTCCTCTATTTTGGTAGAGTGAGAATGTTTCAGACTGAACCACCATTCGCTGTAGGGGCCGGTGAGCAGTTCCGGGTTGGTGGAGCACCGGGACGAGAGAAGTTGGTACACTGCCAATTTGAAAAAGGGACTACGCGACGTTTGAGGTCCAAACTGAAAACATATAGAAAAATACCAAATTTGAAGTCTTGTTATGAAAATGAAGGTATACGCAATTTTGCAGTTTGCAGGTGACTGGACATCCATCCGCAGAGGGAGTGAGAGATGTCTCTCGCGACTCACTGAAGCTCGTTAAATATGGTGACTTATTTCGCGACTATTAGAAAAAGTGATAAAACTATTGTACCTAGTAAGTCAAATAAATCCTGACATTTACAGCTCATGCCTTTTTATTACGATGTATTATGCTCAAAAAAGTTTTCGATTTGCTCAGGTTTTTGTTGATTCATTAAATTTGGGGCAGTTTGGCATACTTTCTATGCAACAAAAGTGAAGGAACAACTGATCTTTTATTTCTCAAGAAGTTGGTAAAAATGAATTTTTGCAAAACTACACTGCAAGGTTTCTTGACACTAACGTCGTGGCGTCAGCGTGACGTTAGCCTATGAAAAACGAGCTAGATAAAACGTCACAGCCTACTTGGCGAATTAGAGGAGATCGCTAACTGGTTGTGAGCTCTTATTGGCTCCGCGCGTCCTGACGTTAGTGTCAACTTAAGTTGCTGTCTGGTATGGAGCTAGCAAGTTTTTTGTCCGCCAATGTATACCAGCTGGTAAAATAATGCGAACTCGCTATGAGATTTTTTCCTCCAAATATGCGTGAAATTATGTGTGAATAAAAAAAATCTTGTATGGACCCCACACTACTTCCTTTTACGTGTAAATTTCTTATTAGTTGCCTTAAGTGTTAAAAAAAGTGCTTGGAGTGAGCAAGGTAACAATTCAAATATTTGCTCCCCTAATCTGCCACGAAACAATGCAAAAAATATCTTACAATGGCTAATTTTCTAAATATTGCTGATTTTAATATCATTCAGTGAATTTTTCGCAAAATATCGCCAATAGCGCCAAGTTGAACCCAAATTCAAAAAATAATTTTTTCGCCAGATTTGTCGCCAACTTGGCGTCAAACACTTGGCGACCAAAAGCTTGGCGACATATCGCCAAGTGGTCGCGCCAATTCATATCACATGAGTCTGCATTGAAATTAACACTGATTTACCCCCAAAAAGGGGTTAAAACACCCTCTTGGGAACATTCGAATGCAACCACAAGGGGAGGTGCACAACTAGACCATCCTCAGAGCCTACATACCAAGCTAGAAGTTTCTAATGCATATAGTTTTTGAGTTATGCGAGACACATACGCACATACATCCGCACATACGCACATACAGACGTCACGAGAAAACTCGTCGTAATTAACTCGGGGGTGGTTGAAAAAAAAAATCGGCTGCTTATATGTTGGTAGGTACATATGCACGTGCTGACGGGTCAAAAAAACTAAGGAATTTTCATTCGGGGGTGAGCAAAATCAAAATTTAGACTCAAATTTGAGTGATTTTTTTTCGCGATCACAATACTTCCTTTACTACGTAAAAGGAAGTAAAAACAGAACTATTTCTGGGAGAAAACAAATCTTGATTCACATTTTGATAAATTCGTGCAAAGCAAATGCTTCGGAAGAAGAATTCAAACTTTAAAAATAAACACAATTTTCCTGTGTTCAATTTAAATCGAATCCTTTTAAATCGCCTATTTTTTGTTTCCAAACATCATTTGTACGTAAATTGTTGACTATTACCACTGCACTCCAAAGCAAAGCAATCTGTAACTTTCTTTATACGTTAATCTTATCAATGTGGAGTAAGCTTAGTGTAGGAACTGTAAACAAAGGGGGGGGGGGAACCATTTCAAGACAAATTGTTTCTCTAACAACTTTCTTCGCAAATCCAGCATGAGAAAAATCCCGAGCGTTGATCCATTAACTCCTAAACTGAATTATACTTTAATGCATTCGTGAAACTAGAAACTTGATGAATCTTTTCAACAAGGAACCTTTAGAAAATGATGGTCACGTTCTTTTAAAGTTCGTGTTTAACCCATTTATGCCCAAGTTTTTTTTTTAAACAATTTTTTAAAAATTTTTATCTGCTTAAAACTCTTACTTGGATTGGTTTACGTACATTTTAGGCGCAAAATAGATCGCCGTTGCCATATTTATTAAGTTATTGAACGTCCTGTTTATGGGATATTTTGCAGATTTGTGAACAAAATACTACCGTACTTGACTTTATTTTTGCAAAGTAACATTACCGAAGGTATCTCTGATCAATTTGAAGCAAATCATTCTATAATAATTTAATTTTATGAAACATAAGTTCGCAAAAAAAAACCTTACCTTCTGTGACTGTCCATGCTGGATCGTTACTTGACTGATTTGTCTGAAAATAGCTGTCAATAAATAAACTCTGATGTCCAAATAGTCGCTCTAGCTGGTTTTCTCAAGAAGGACTATTTAACTTGTGAAAAACATCTTTAGTAAAATGATATACCCATTACAGGTTTTTATATGCAGTAACTAACAAGCGTCCCGTTTTTAGGCTACTCGGACATAAATGGGTTAATGCGAGCGTGCGATGCAATAGCATCTCATTAGAACTTCAATGAAGAAAGCGGGAATGTTTAATTAAAAAGCAGTCCATTATTGCATGTTGTATGTAAATTGAAGCTAAAGTGTATTTCTATCAAAGTTTCAGATACGGTGTTATAACTAAGATGTTTAATTGTTTTGATAATCGCGGGTCATATATTTTTCTTTTTCTACTATAACGTATTTTCAATTTTTATGCGTCAGAAAATGAGGTAGTTTAGTATTGAATTGTAAATGTTTGCATAGTTACAGATACATTAGAGACACAGATATTTAATATTGCACGTTTGATTAAAGCTATTATTAATAAGAAAGGACAGCAATTATTAATGAACATGTTGATATCTCTTAGCGGCATAGTTAGACTCAGCTGACTCAGAGTTAAACTCTAAAAAACCAAAAAGAATACCTCGTATTTAGTTCAAGCAATCATTTGGTATCTCAGCAATTGATATTTTTACTTTTTTACATAAATATATTGTTCAAAGAAATATTCGATCGTTAGATAGATTTAAATTACTTGTATAACTATATTGCAAACCTAATGGAAAAGGAAAAATTATATTTAAAAGAAAGAGACTGAGGTATGCCTTTTTCTAAAAGAACGGAGATATGAAAGAACAAATTAACTTCAAATGAAATGTAGGAAAAGTTATGTTATTTTGAAAATTATCATTTTGTACGAAATATATTAGCGAAAATATATATCAACCTAAAATTGTTATCCTATTTGTCTAATGAAAATTTTGTCTTAAATTTCTAACACTAATAACTACTTAAGCAGTGCAGACTATTACAAGACCTTGTGATTTGACGTTTAAAGAAATTTTATTGCATAATCTAAACGGTTGTGCAAAAACTCATGCTGGTGAAAGGAAAATATTTTCCATGATGTGTACAGGTTTTTAAGTTTATAACCATAATGAGCTTTCGCTCTAACGAACCAAAACGACACATTTTACTCGTTGACGTTGCACAGTTATTGACCGATTTTAAAGAAATTTTAATGAATGCGGCGAAATATTGCTAAACTCTATCTTTTACTTCCTCATAATTTATTATTTTGTTCGGGACCTTATCTAAATGAGATTGTAAGGAAGACACTCTGTGCGAAATAAATGAACTTTTTTTTTTTCTAGTGATAAAGAATGAAACGGCTATTTTATTATTTTTGCAAATAAATGAGGGAGCTTTTAAAATTCTCTGGCTGAATTTAAATAAATATGTATTTGGAATTTTATTTGATAGAAGTTTAAATCCTTGTTTGTGCTTTCATGGGCAATTGAAAACTACACGTTTGTTTTAAGAATGATGATAAAAATTGTACTTTTAAAGAAAAGTTTGCTTTTATCTTCTAGACATTGGGATGCCGGGCACAGTTGATTTATACATTAGATTTTGTTTCTTGTTTTTTTTTTAAATTTCATTACTAATGTTTCGTAATAGAAGTATCATTTATGGGATACTGTTACTACTTTCTTATCAAATATTCATTTTAAAACTTTTGGTGACATAGTTTATTTCATGTAAAAACATTACACGAGTCTGGAGTAACGATTATTTTTTTAGCTCTGGCTTTTTTTAACATTCACTCCGGCCGAGAAACGTGCGTTAAAAAGCATAACTTCGAAACTCTTAGAGCCCTGCTCCACATTGGTGTAAAGCAGAGAAATAAAGCAGAAACGTAAAATGGATTACATAGCGTTCCTATGGAAAGTACCCGGATTTTCGGTTTCTGCCTTCGGTTTCGGTCGCGTTTTACGCTGATGTGGAGCAGGACCCTTACTGCTCATTTTAAGTTGTAAATGTGTAGTAATGTTAAAGTGATGCAAATAAGAACTGCTAAGACCCATTACTGCTGAAACAAGCTGCTGCATACAAAACAAAACAAAAAGATCCGATAATAAAAATTACTCAAGTTTTTCTCAGCCAACAAATGTTCAAGAAATGAAGTTTTGAGAAATTTAGTTCAAATAAAGGGAGTAATAATGCTTGGTAATGAATGAGGAACTGAGGCAAAAAAATTCAAATAAAATTTGGTTAGAACTGCAGAATAGTCAGAATAAAATGTTATTAGCAATTTACTCTTTCAATCAACGTTTCATATATAAACGGAAATGAAATTTCAATTTAATCAAATATCTCGTGTGGACCCCACACTACTACCTTTTACGTTTAAGTTTCATAATAGATATTTTACATGGATGATTTACCCCGATTTTAACTTCTTTCATTGGATTTTTCGCAAAATAACGCCAATGACGCCAAATTGAACAAATTTAAGTCTTTTTTTGGCCAAATTTGTTACCAACTGGGTGATGTATTGACTAGTTGGTGGCAAACACTTTTCAACTAAAAGCTTGGCGATATATCGCCAATTGGTCGCGTCAATTTATATAACTCCAGTCTGCATTGAAATTAACACTGATTTACCCCAAAAATGGAGTAAAACACCCCCTTGGGAACATTCGAATGCAACCACAAGGAGAGGTGCACAACTAGACCTCTCTCAGAACCTACGTACCAAACTAAAAGCCTCTACGGCATACAGTTTTTGAGTTTTCCGATATACGTAAGCAAATACATACGTACATACAAAAGTTATGGGAAAACTCGTCTTAATTAACTCGAGGGTAATCGAAAAAGATTTTTCGACTGGTTATATCTTGGTAGGTACATATGCACGTGCTGACAGAAAAAGCGATTCAACATTCATTCGGGGGTGTTTGCTAAATCAAAATTTAGACCAAAATTTGAGTGAATTTTTTCACGATCACAATTTTTCCTTCACTACGTGAAATAAAGTAAAAAGAGTTTTGTTTAAAGCGTAAATCTGCCTTTAAAGAGAATGAATAGCACCTGATCAGTAAGCTAGTGAAAACGAAAATACTCTTACTACGCATGTCCATTTTGTTTACTCCCTTGAGATTTCATTTTCGCTTAAGTTATCGTTGCATATTTATATGTTGCCAAAGAAAAAAAAACAAATAAAAAAATTCATTTTCAGATATCTTTTTAAAGTTTCTGCAGAATAGAAGTGAGCTCGTTAAAGTTTTGCGAAATTTGTCGCGAAATTTATCAAGCACAAAGTACTTTTAAAGTCAAAAGTCATTCATAAAGTCAATGATGACACCAACATTCATAATTCATGTTTCGTTATAAAGCTTCTAACTACAAAATGTTTCTTGATTTTCATGGAAATTCGGTTTTTTCAATTTATTAAAAACCATTTTTTAATCTAAGGCTTTCTGTTCTTCTTTTAAGAGAGTAATAAAATATTTTATGGGTATTTATGCTTATTTTCGATTGAATTGGAAGTTTCAATGTTTTGAAATTCTAGGAGAACTTATCAAAAATCTAATTTACGCCTACTAAACAGCTGTAGATGCGTTTTAAAAAGGTTATCCATGTTATCAGTGATCGACTTTGCTCCTTGACAATAATTGAAAAACGCAACGAGAAAGGAAAATGCTATAAATTTCATTATAAAGACAGGGAGTAGCGTTTTTGAACTTAAAGTACTAAATCAGCAGTTAATTGCTTATTTCAGGAAAATATAAGCATTTTCTGTCTCGAAATATTTAGATATTTAGATTCTAAGCCTTTACAATGCCCGGCAAATTAAAAGGTATGAAAATTCGTTAAATTTTTTGCTGTTTGGAAACTCCAATCAGAACTAAGGTGGTTCAGTTATGTTATGGTAATATATCTCGAGGGACATGATATAGAGTCGAGATTAAAATGGAATTATTTATGATTGGCTTCTAATTACAATGGAATAGGATCATATTTGACCGTCAGCACTTTTAATGACATGAGTGCTTATTTTTAGACTACGCTTGAAAAGCTAGTTCAAACATTCAGAGCTACAAAGTAAATGTTAATTGCATATTCTATTGTTTGACGGGATCATGTTGCAAGACAAACTGACGGGTGACATTAAATCAGTAAAAATTTTTGATAGAAAGATTTCTGGAAAAATAATTTAGCTCAATTCATAACATAAATTTCTACGCGGTAAAATATTTAAGCCTATGTAAAAAGGAGGTACTTTTCTAAGTTCAAAGAAAACAGAATTTACCTTGCCTACTCCCTCTAACGGGAGGAGGTTTTTTTTTTTTTTTTTTTTTGTAACTCAATAGTTCAAATAAATTTTTGTTAAACCAGTTATCTGAAAAGTAGAGTTGAACAGAAAAAATAAAATGAAACTCAGTGCGAAATAAACTATAGAACATAGAATAAGTCAAAATTTTATATTAACTCAGTACTTTGCTCCTATTGTATTTAAACTATCGGTTAAACCTCATTTTGTTAACAAATCACACATTATATTTTATTGTTGTTTAATGCATTGTTAAAGATAATCTGTTTCTCAAGAGTGCATTAGTTTATTTATTAAACTAGCCTTCCCAACCCACCAAAAAATATTTAAATAAGTTAAAATGAAAACTAACAAGAAGTTCTGTCAAGAACTAAACGAGCCTACTTTCCCGTACATCGACATCGGCATTCTCGCATCTGATCATTATTCTCTTGATTATCTGAGACTGAAAATTATGTCAAACATACCTTTTTAGCACTTCAAGCTGATTTCGAAAAGCAAAATATACCCCTCTCATCAGATGAAATAGACACGTAAAAAGTAATTAACGAATAAATAAAGTTTTGTCGCACCTTTTAAAGAGCGTAACTGTTGCAGTTCCTCCGTAGAAAAAATCCTCTATCGTTTTCAAAAAAAAAAAAATAATAATAATAATAAAATAAATAAATATATAAATAAAAGTACAAAGAGCATCAAAACACTTTTTATCAAAGAAAGAAAAAAAAAAGAAAGAAAAAAACGCTCGTCCGTTAATAAAATGTTTCGAATATTACTTTTAATCCGTTGCCAGTTGTTAAATATAAATAAAGAATAAAATGTTCTCGTGAATGAAAAATTTTTGTTACAAAAAAAAAATCGTCTGCAGAAAAAAAAATAATAATAAATAAAATAAAACAAATGAATAAATAAACAAAAAATCGTCTGCACGTTCAGTCCTTTTCTTTCTGAGCCTGCATTTTCGCCATGTTGTCGGAGTCGGAATCAGAGTCCTCACAGAAGGGATTATTCAGAAAAGTACTTTACAAACATAATTTATCAAAACCATTTTCTTACAAAGTTAGTTTGAAGGAAATCTGACTTTAAGTTCAGGATCAACATTCAACTTAAATTCCCCGTAGAAACTAATGTTAATTTACGGATAAGTACCGATAATTCATAGTAAAATATTTTTTTGCATTGATTCGTGACAAACTGGGAGCGTGTTTCTTGAGTTATCTTGCTCACTCTAAGGTACTATTTTAACTCTCAAGGCATCTATTATGAAATTTAAACATAAAAGGAAGTAGTGTAGGGTCTAGATTTTTATTTATGTTTTTACTTACGGATTCATTTTACTTCTTAATAGCCCGATTTAATTACTTCGCAAATTTCAATGGAACTTTTAATCTTGCTTAGTAGCTTGTCCAAACTGTTCACTGAAGACAAAATAACATATCGAATGGCCAAACAGGTAGCTATCATTTAACTTTGACCCGACTTGAACCTGTCAATGGCTCAATCCTGATTATATATTTCAGATTGCTCAGCCTTTGGGCAGTTGAACGACCTGTCTCGATTCTTACTACGACGAGACGATTCTTTACTCTACTCGATTCTTACTCGATTCTTATATCTGTGCAGATTTTTTGGTCACTTGATGGTAATGATTAATGACTGAAATGAAAGGAAACGTCGAAAATAAAAATGTGACGAGTAAAGTATCTATAATGGTATGGAGAAGTGCTCTAAGCATGAAGGAAAAAAATTGCCATGAACTATTTCCCGAAAAATATGACTAAATATCTTCAAATTTCAAACTACTGAAATCTTGGTGCACCTTCAATACACTAAACTCGCTAAGCAATTAGCGAGAATCGCCTTGTGATTTTTTGGTTATACCTGTTTGTGTTTTTTGGATTTTATTTTTAGTTTTGAGGATTGTTTAAGGTTTTTATGCATTGCAAAATCACGATTGTCTGGCGATGAAAAATGTCGTCAACCCGGGGATTATATACTGAAGCTGTTGTTCCCACGCGCATGCAGTTATCTAAACCGAAAAAAAAAAAAAACCTCGCCAAATGAACCGCCATATCTGCTTTAAGAGCGAATTCTATAGCCGCAGTAGAATTAATACGTAAAACCGTTATTTCTTATTTAGTGACTTATTTTTTTTGGTAATTTTTTTTAATAATTTATTGGCTTCATTTATTTACTTGACTGAATTACTTCTATTTCAGTGCAAGTTCCAGCTATTAATCTGGTTTATTGGTTAGTTTTCCTTAAAAATGAAACGTAAAAATTATAAATTTCAGTTGCATTGAAATTGGCACCATTTTGCATGCCAATAAGCGCTTTGTTTAGATTACTGCAGTGAAACATTTTCAAAATGCGCCAAGTGTTCCACATCATGTTTATTACTGCGAAGCTACTTTTCTTTCTTCGAGACATTAAAAAACAATTTACGCTCTTCAGAAATCTCCATTTAGTTGTGGAATCTACAATTTTCCTTTTTACTGTTTGTGCTGTATACTATCTGCGACGCTTTGAACCCTGAGCTCCGGCTCGTAATATGTCCACTGCAAAAACTGCTTTGTACTTCGCTCCATCTTTTTTTAGAAATCCACGGTCCAGGGCATCCTTCAAGTACATTTTGACTTCTGCTTCCCTCAGCTTTGCGTCTATCTTTTGAACCAAGGTCTTGATGTTGGCGAGGGTGACCCCTTGGTTCCCTTTTGTCTCTTGCAACTCGCTGATAGCACGCATTATTTGGCGACCAATCGCTTTCCTTAAGCAATAAGTTTGGGACTTGGGTTCGGGATGGGACTTACTTGGCAATTTTGTTATCCTCTTTGCCTTTTTGGGCTGCATGATTGTTGTAATTGACAGTAAAGCTAAATGTTCAAATTGGAGTATTTCTTACTGTCAGTTAGCAATGGGAAAACATAGGAAGATGTATAAAGATTTAAAGCAACTACCTCGTTCGCATGCAAGTTACATAACTTGCATGCTCATGTCATCATGTTGCCATTGTCATCATGTTGCTTTGAGTTAAGGCCAGTATATAGACGAGTCGACACATCAAGCTTAAGTTTCATCACTTTGGATCCAGCGCGTGTTATGTATTTTCGGGAGGTTGGTGAGTGGTTGTCTTTTCTGGCAGATTATCGCGTTTTTGTAATTTTTCAGTGTGACAAATTATTAGCCACACGTGAATTGGACCAAGCTTAGCGATGTCCCGAAGATTTTTTTCTGGTAACCCTAGTTCGGTAACAACGAAAAGTTGAATCCAAAGTGGTTACATTTTTGTTTGATGGTTCTGCCTGTCTAACGCCGACGCATCAAGATTACGTTTCACCACTTTGGATCCAGCGGTAGTCAGTGGAGTTAGTGCAAAATATTTCACTTCCGGATACCAGTCTGAAATTTTATGTGGGGCGTATATTTACATAGGAGGACGAAAAAACGCGGGGAGACACTTGATCGGAGGTCAAGCTCATTCTGTGATGACGTCATCAAAATGGCCGCTTTTACAGGTAAATACGTTCGTTTAACTGTTTAAAACTCCATCATAGATTGAAATATTGCAAAACTCAACTATATCATCTAAAAGCTCTTTAAAAGAGTTATTTAGAAAGATTTAATTTTTCTTTCTAAGGTCAAGGGCCCACCTATGACGATGTCATCAAAATGGCCGCTTTTACAGGTAAATACGTGTTCAATTTAAAATTGTAATAACTTTTCAACTATTTGTCTTAGAAAATAAAACCAAGCACTTTAAAATAGCTCTTTTAAAGCGCTTTCGGATGATATATTACAGTTTTGCAATATTTAAATCTATGATGGAGTTTTAAACATGAGCGCATTTATCTGTAAAAGTGGCCATTTTAATGACGTCATCACAGGTGGGCCCGTGACCTCAGAAAGAAACATTAAACCTTTCTAAATAGCTCTTTTAAAGAGCTTTTAGATGATATAGTTGAGTTTTGAAATATTTAAATCTACGATGGAGTTTTAAGCAGTTAAACGAACGCATTTACCTGTAAAAGCGGCCATCTTGATGACGTCATCACGGGAGTGCATGATTCCTGGTCAAGTGTCTCCCGGCGGTTTTTTGTTCTTATATATGTACATAAGCTCTGTACCAAATTTCACACTGGTATCCGGAAGTGAAATATTTCGGCTGTTTTTGTCGCTAACTCCACAGACTACGGCTTGTTTGAGTCAGATAAATGATTTGGGAAAAATTGTCTTTTCTGCCGAATTATCGCGTTTTGTTACTTTATCACTGAGCAATTATTAGCGGCACGTGAACTTGGCAATGTCCCGAATTTTTGCTCTGAACTTGTGTTAAATAGTAGGATTCTTTTACAATTGAAATTATCTAAAACTGCAACAATAGGCATAGCGCACACAATTTCATACTTAAATTAAATCTCTCAAAAGTCTTCAGCGCTTTCTTTGAAGGAGAAAAGCTGTTAAAGATTAAATTTATTTACTGCAGTGAAGAATGAAATTATTTCTTTAAAAAAAATGTGATTAATAAGTAGTTCTACGCAATTGGAGGCTTAAAGCTCTTATAATTAAGTACATTTTATTCCTTTCTATAACTTTGAGTAAATCAAAAGCATTCAGACAGTACTTTGAATCCAAAAATACATTTTCTGAAAAGTACCCATATCAAACACAAGTCCACGAACATTATTTTCTCATTGATTTATGTTCATATAAACTTGCTAATGCCTACGACGGGGCTAGGAAGTGGCTATCCGATAGCTTTTGAAACACATTTCCAGTGAGATTTTCTAAGATATCGGCTAACATAAAAGAATTCTGTGACAAATCGGTAAGTAAGATTTCAAAGAGGTCGGATTAATGAATTTGCTTTCGCCTTTTAAGAGCATCTCAGCTAGAGTGGAGTCCTCAAAAGTTTCCAACCCCAGCAGAGACGTAAATTTCAATTTTTGCATACGAGGCGTCTTTTCAGGCTTGTTTATGTAATGAAAGGAACGTATCAACAGGATATTAATGGTCAAATGATGTATGGTATGAAAAGGATCTGAAGTAATATTTATGGTGGGGGATTGTAGGTTTTATTTTAAAACCCATGCTTTAAAGAGCAAACTGAGTAATTAAAGCACTTTTTACGCAAGAATACGAAGTATCTTCATATACGTATTTTTGTGAAACTCGCTGCAGCTGTATATAGGATACACACAAAAATAAAACCTTCTAAAGAGATATAAATTTTAGTCTCTATGAATATATGTAAAGTTAATCTCTCAGATGCGAGTTAAAGTTTATGAAAATTCAGACTGGCTACTGATAAAATTCGAATCAACAGAGTGAAAGCTAAGAAGAAGTTAAGTAATTTAAAGAAATTTTCTCTGGTATTTGGAAATCCTACTTCCTTTTAGCCCTAGCTTAAGGGCGGTTACTTGCTGCTTAACCCATTAATGATTGTCATTTTTTTCCCCAAAGATATTTTGTATACTGGTTACAAACAGTAACAAATAGACAGGAAAAATAATAAAAAAAATATCATATAAAAATATTTTTTTTTAGGAAAGAAAAATTGTCCCTTAAAAGTTTCGATAGACCCCAGAGGGTGCATACTTTTTTTACTAAAATTTTTTTCTGCCTACGATATAATATTTAAAGACATTTTATAAGACGAAATAAAATCAGCAATTAACATAAACTGGAAAGCTTGGAATAACTTTGAAAACTTGGCTTTTTTTCTTGAGATTGTGAACGATGTCATTTTTGATAAAGATCATATTCAAACTGCTACAGAACACACTTTACAATGGTGCTGCAATGTGTTAATAACAAATGGAGACAATACCAAGGAACTATAAGAACACGATTATTTGGTTGAAATGCTCATTTTGGGGAAATTCAGACCCTTTTTTGGACCGTCCCTAAAAAGGGACTCTAAGCATTAATGGGTTAAGTCTTACTTTTTCTTTCTTTTATCTTATTGAAAATGTTTTCATTCTTGAGACAAGTATTTGGTGGGATGCAAATTGACGACTAACGGATAGCAGGTTGTCCAATGTGTGCCTCTGAAATGTATTAATATGCGTAAAGTGTTTGCAGTACTGTATAATGTGTTTCCAGTTTAATAGAAATTGCACGGAATAAATATGCAAGAGAAACATCATTATTTATTATCAAACTTTGAGTTTCAGATTTACCCGCATAATGAGTGTAGAATGGGACGTGTATGATTTGTATGAATGTAGCAGTAGGCAAATATATGGAATAGGTGCCTAATATGTATGCAGACTTAATGAAGCTTCAGTAGCATTTATATAGCATGCTAGATTGGGATGGCTTCGAGTGTTGAACTCACTGCGCTGAACTTGTTATCATCAAACCATCGCAGATCGCATGATATTGATCATGATGAACAACTTCAAGATGCATGTTTGGGTGCTTGAATAAAAGCTTGGAACTAAAATCTACGTCAAACGAAATATCTTGTCTTATAAAATGGCTAATGTTGGCTATGATGATTGGGTGTATAAAGCGAGGTTCAAGCATATATATTTTCAAGATGCGTTTAACCATTTGAGACATAGTGACTTCGCTTAAGTCCAGCAATTTATTTATTTTTAGACAACTGACGCTGTACCTGCATTTGACGGGAACCAATTAGTAACCGCAAACACAGCCACCGTGTCTCAAAGAGTTAATCCATGACTGTATATTGTAGAACAAAATTAACTACTAAGTGCTTGTTATTTAGAAGGAAAGGAAAATTATTTTGGATTGATTATTTTACACTGAAACATTAACACAAATGAAAAGTGTGCACGAGGTTTAGTCAAACATAGCTTAAATCTCAGTTTCTACTGTGTAGCATTAGGTAGAGCATAAAAATTAACAATATTAGTGAAATACTTCAGTTCATTATGGGTCATTCCATAGTGACTAACGTAACATTCAGAGCTGATTTTGTACTGTTTTTACTTGTAACTTAAAGGATAAAAAATCTTTTTTAGTTATGCTGGTTGATTTACAATGTACATGTCATCTATGTATCATTTCTGCTAAGAATTTAAAGCAAAATTACTGACAGATATTTTTTCAACCAAAATAGCAACGTAACTAACGTAACATTTTGCAACCCTGAAAATTTTTGCTCATGCTGTGAGGCAAAAATGTCTCAAAGTTAGGCAAGTGTTAAAAATTGAACAATATATTTAAAAACTGTGTAAAGTTGGCTTTTACAAACATAAAACACATTCATTAAAACTTTTTTTTTAGTCTTAATTGTCACTTCTTCTCAAGATGGAATGCGACTAACGTAACGTGACTAACGTAACCATCGAATAACAAGCAGTAAACACACTACAAACTATTCATTATATCTAATCTCAGTGATAATTACAATACTTTTTCAATTTTTTTAAACTTCTTATGTTGCATGAATTTTATTTTTTTATTTTTTGATACTTTTTTCACTTCGGTATTTTTTTTTCTTCGGCTGAGGTTGACATTTCTATGGAATGACCCCTATCTAAAAATTAGTATTTTTGTTACTTTTTGCGTTGTTTAAAAGCACGAAGCATTTTACCTTTCATCAAAAACGCAAGTAGGTGCTTTTGGTTAAAAATGGCTGAGTTAAAAGCGTAAAAAAATGCTTCAAGTCGCAAGACTTGAATTACTTGTGGGGTTTCTTCGTTCTGATATTTTCGTTGATAAAGGAAAACAATTTTGCTGGTTAAACGAATTATTTGGAAACGAGAAGAGCAAGAAAGAGTTCAAAAAAATGAATGTACAAGTTTTGTATGCAAGTTAGTTTGGTTAAGTAATTTAAGCACCATTATTTTTTATTGCTTTTAGCAACAATTAAAGGGTCATAATAAGTCAGAAATGACCACATGGCCAAAAAATAAATTTATTGCTTATTTTAAAATTGAAAGTTATTTTGACAGTCTCAAAAAACTCATCACTCTTGTTTAATTGTTTTAAAAGTTCTAAGTGACTGTAGGTCATCCACTCTGTGTTCTAATGAAAAAACAAAACTTTAAGGGTGTTTTTCTTCCTTTTTTTTTTTCCAAAATTTCTAAAATTTTTGGAGCATGTTGAACATTAAAAAACAAAATTTGCCAAGAATTTTTTAGGATTTTTTACACAATCAGTCACAGAATATTTTCAAACTATTATATCAGCAAATTAATGCACATATTTTTAAAGGTAATTAATGTTATCATTTAACAAAAACCATTTTTGAAATAAGTGCGACAGCAAAAAATTCTTAAGGTTTTTGAAAAAATGAATTTTCCTATCTTTTTTAAAATGTGAGCAGTATTTTTAATCTTTGAAAATAAATTATTCATTGCTAAGTAAGTGTTCATGAAAAGGTTTCAATGAATGACATGTTTCACTTAAAATTTATAAAAATGGTATGAAAGTAATGTGACCCCTTAAAACGCGGTAAAGTTTTAATCCCAAAACTATTATTTTTCAATGTTTATGGCAACAGTTAAGAAACAACTACGTCACGTCTGTCACAAAAAAAAAAAAAAAAAAATGATGCGAATTAGAATACCGAAATCAAAACCAGCATCAAAAGTTTCTCTTTAAAAATGGGGATCTTCCGTTTGATATAACTGTTATCTCGTTATAGTGAATTGTTTCTTGTGCTCTCAAATAAAATTGAGAAATTCTCATAAAAATCTGTATCGCAGAAAGCGTCGAATTGCTGCTGCCCAACATTTGAATTTACCGGAAACAGTAACTCCACAAGATACAGTAAACTCTCACTTCTGCGCCGGGCCCAAGAGACCAACAGAAAAAGGCGCATAAGTGAGACGTATAAGTGAACAAGTCTATTTAAAGGACTAAAACGCAACATAGGTTCTAATGAGAGAATGAATAAGGATGTTTTCAGAGACAAGGGACATATTACTACGGTTTGGCAATTACTGTAACGTAACTACAATGATAAAGAGAAAACAAACATTCTAGCATACCTAATTGCAATCTGTTCCCTTTAAAATGTTCCATAATAGGTAATTGTCCCTCTCCAAACTCTAGTACATGCGGAAAACTGCCTTCCGTGAGCAATAAAGGCAAAAGATTAAAGAGGAAAGTGAAGAAAAATGCTTATTTTTTAAAGAAAATAGATAATTTTTTAAACATTTTACGGAAAATTCGGCGCATAAGTGAAATATTTATCTTTAGAGCGACGCATAAACAAATATTATCGTTATTTTGCTATGGAATGTGCTGGGACTATTCAAAATCGTCGTATAAGTGAAAAAGGCGCATAAAGGAGGCGATGTATAGTGAGAGTACACTGCACTTCGAAAACGAATCTGTGAATGAATTCAGAAACAAACTCAAACAAGTGTCCCAAATTATATCCTTTCCTTTCACCTACGAACACCTACAATTGCCAGAACCAATGAAAGATCAACTATCGATTTGGAGGTTTCTTTGAAGAGAAACTTCTCCAAATGCCCGCGCATGCTTCTACAAACTTGATGCTCGCTACCCCTCAAAAGCGCGCTTTCCCGCATTCGAAGCCCACTCGGTGATTCGATCACGTGGAATACGGTGGTCGCAACATTCCTTGCAGACGACTTTTATTCTAACATGAGTGGCGATGTCCGACTTTTGTGAAGTCCCAGTGAAGTGGAGAGGTGTTAGAGAATGAGGAGTATTCTGTCCAAATTGTGCGTTAAATACAGGAAACAAAATTGTCTGTTTTGAAGTAATTTGAATTAATGTCTTCAGATCAGGGATTATCATTTGGGAATATTTGAACCAAGTGATGTAATATTTCTTAATTAGAAGTTAACAGTGTAAGTGTTCTACAAGAAACAAAATTGTCTGTTTTGAAGTAATTTAAAGGAATGTCTTCAGATCCGAAATTATCATTTGGGAATATTTGAACCAAGTAATGTAATATTTCTTAATTAGAAGTTAACAGTGTAAGTGTTCTACAAGAAACAAAATTGTCTGTTTTTAAGTAATTTAAAGGAATGCCTTCAAATCAGGAATTATCATTTGGGAATATTTGAACCAAGTAATGTAATATTTCTTAATTAGAAGTTAGCAGCATAAGTGTTCTACTGAAAATTGTGGTAACTCTTAAAACGCATTAGAAAATAAAAGTATCTTAGTTATATATATCTCACTAAAATTTAAACTGCCGCTTATTCAATTTGTTTTTAAAAACTTGAGGAAAAGTTTTGAAAAGATCAGCCGGAAATGATAGAAAAATGTTAAATTAACTTGATGAAGCAAGGAACACTCAAGGTGCGAAGAATGCTTTCAAAGGAATACTTGCTTAAAAACTTTCGACTATAGAATATTTATCCTAAAGAAAGTATATTTTAAAAACGTTTGACTTTCTTTAGTACTTGTGATTTAAACAAAGGTGCAAATAACACAACATAATTATTTGTTAAATAATTTTTTTTTAAACCGTCTAACTTCATGGTAGAAGCTGAAAAGTAAGTTCAAATGTTATGTCTGCATTTGAAAAAGTTCCCGCTAGACAGACGACCCAAAAAACGAGTAAAGTATTTCGTTGAAATGACCCTAGATCAAAAATATCATTTTTCTGATATCTGTTTCATAAGCTTTGTAGAAAGGTTTTGAAAAATTAAACAGCCTGGAAATAATTTTATAGGTATTTCAATTGGGACTTTTGATTTAATTGTTATTCTGAATTCTAAAGACTTAAAAAATTAAATAGGCAAATTCAAACTGTATGTTTACAGTTAAAAGTAATTGTCAATTTCGTAATAAAAACCTGTTAATTAGCTAAGCATGAATATGTAGTTAAATAACATTTCCAATATCAGCAGAAAATTGTACTTTATTTAATAAAAACATGCAATTGGCTTTTTTAAAGAAAGTAATAAAAAGTATTTCAAACTATATTATAAAAGGATTTTATAAACGTTATAATCCTCTGCTTTCATAAATTGCCTCATCGTCTTTGAGAGTTTATATGATTTCATGTTTTGAATTAGAGCTTGAATATTTGTGAATATACTTCATATATTGTTTAAAAATATAGCATTAAAATTGTTAAATTTTGGATCAAGAAATTTATACATAGATTAGCTTTAACTTTAAACATACATCTATTTGACTTACATTAGTTCTTACTCAATTTTTTTCATACTTAAAATACAAAAATAAGCTTTCTTTTCTTTTAAATTTCTCGCATTTCAATACAGTAAATTAACCGTAATTTTACACAAAAAGTTATATTTGGTTGAAAGATTCGCTGGAAAAATTAATTAAAAAACTTCTTGCTTCGAATTCCTACCCAGCGTAACTAAATTCTAAACATCAACTTACAAAAAATTAATTTTTTATTTTTTTTTCCATTTTATCCACTGGACTTCAAAAATTAACTGCTACAAAAATTGTACCAGAAAGATTCTGTTCTATTTTAAGAGCTAGTTTCATACGCTACGAAATAATGTAATTACTTCATAGTCAAGATTAACCTGAACCACACAGACAATTTTAAGCAGCAAAATATAAAGTTTAAATTATCATAGTAAGTATCAAAGTCCTCCAAAATATACATTAGAACTTTTTAAAGATATTTCAGCGATCTTGTCTTAAATGTGATTAAATATTGCCAGGCAAAAATTAGAAAAAGTAATGCCTCGCCCTATACTTTGAGTTCCCAATATATACCCCAAGCCCCTATACTTTGAGTAGGAAATTCAAATTTCAAACCTGCAGTTACCGAGAAGCATATATAAACCGACTATTGTAAATTATGGTCAACGCTGTTTCAATTGGGTTCAAAATGTTTCAAATAATATCATACACTAGAAGAGCTAATTTCTCCGTATTATAAAATGGAATTTTACCAGAACTGTTTTTTACTTAAATAACAAATTAAAAAATTAATTAAGCTCGTATACAGCTAAATTTTGGGAATAACATCAATAAGTGTACTCTTTTTGAAGGCATCAAGGTTACAAATTATTTATACATTTCATTTCTGTGCAAAGAAGAAAAATCTGAATTCCAGAAACGATACTCTGTTTCCGAAAAGTAATTGTGATTTATTTTGTTCGCCACTGGAATTTTAGTTGACAATCTCTTGTTTATAATGAACTACCTATACAACATTTCTTTTACACTTGCTAAAATTTCGTAATTTGTGTGAATACGTTGCAAAAAAACTTATATATTGGTATCATATTAGTCAAGGTTTTCAGTGACTTGCTGATTTGTAAGATTTTTATTACTGTCTTGACAAAGTTAAAAGTAACTTCGAGTGATTGAACTACTTCTTAAAAAGGATTTTGGTAGCCCCAACAGTATTCTAAAATTTAATAAAGAAGTATAAGTTCTGCTTTTTACGAGCACCATTGAGTACAATTAATCTGTCATTCAGAAATACGTTGTTCTTTGAAACTGAAAATTATTCAATATTAATACAGAAAACGTTCCAAAAAAAAAAAAAAAGACTCACAGAAAGAAATGTAATTAAGATGGAAGACAAATAAGACAAAGATTTTAACGCTTTTTATGTGAAAGGAAACTCGCTATACCGCTGAAAACGCAGGAACTAAGTTCTCATGAAATTGAAGCAAGGGAAAATTTTCCTATGAAAAGATCGAGATAAACAGCGAATAATAAAACAGGCTGTCATAAGGCCAAGTCATTAACTAAAATTACTGTCTATATAAGTATTACCTTCATTTAAATTCAAGTAACTGCTCGTACCAGTTAGCTGATTAACAAACTTCATTCAATTCTAAGCACTTCTTACTATACTAGAATGCAACTTAACTTGACGCTGAACGTCACTACGGGTAAAGCCAATAAGAGCTCACAAGCAGTCGGCCATCTCCTCTAATTCGCCAAATAGGCTGTGACGTTTTATCTAGCTCTTTTTCATAGGCAAACGTCCCGCTGACGTCACGATGCTGTTGTCAAGAAAGGTTGTAGTGTAGTATAAGAATTCTGGTGTAAGTAACTTGACTGAAGAAAAAGAAATAATACAGTGTCTTTATTAAGAACTTATGGTGAAATTAATTGAATAGAAAAATTAGGAGTAGCCAAGTCTTTCCTTGGAGAAAGTTTAGACAATGACTACGATTTATTAAACCTCTTGTACAAAACGTAACTTCACATAAAGTTAAGATTGAAGTATTTGACGGTTTGATTGAAGCTAAGCTAACTGCACTGTATTAAAGTCACCATTGCTTATATGGTTATCTGAATAAGAACCCCTTTTGGTATGTGTTCACAATTTTAAGAAGAAATAAGACTAGTGCTACTTAAATGGATATTTAATTCATAACTATCTGTTTTTTTGTTTACTTTTGCCATTTGCAAGAAATTGTTATTAAGGCAACGTGTCTTAAATGAAAACCACCTTTGCCTGTGGGGGACCTAAGATTGATGCTACTTGAATGGTTATTTTATTAGTGACTCTCAGTTTTTGTTCAATTTTTTTTATCCATATGGAATTGAAATTCTTGCTAAATTTTAGTGAGGACCATCATTGCTTACGTTTAATTCTAAGAATAGCTCATAGTGCTACCGAAATGGCTCTTTGACTACTCACTATCTCAGTTTTTATTCAATATCATCCATGTGAAATGAAGTGTTTTGCAAGAATTGAGTGAAGACTATGACTTAGTCCATTCGAAGAAAGAAAATTAGTGAAACTTGAATGGCGATTTGACTACTGACTATTGCTGTTTTTGTCCAATTTTGTCAATTTTTGAAATTGAGAATAGTGCAATGTGGCTGACGATCTGTTTATAGACCAAATATTTTTGTGTCAAAATTTGCTTGCCGTACGGAAAATTTGAAAGATTGATACTGCAATCGATGACGTTTGCTAAAAAAATGACATCTACTAATATGGGGATAGAGGAATTTTATGTGCCCAAGTCACCGGAAGATTGCTTCCAGCATTATAGCAGAAATGAATCAAACAGAATTGGTAAGTACCTTTAGTCTTTAAGAGTTGAACCGTTTTATTTCGATCAAATGCCAAGTTCTAAAATTATGGAAAAACATTTAGTTCATTGATGAAAAATTCTAAAAAACCCTTTGCATTCACATGTTAAATCACTTACGTATTGATTTATTAGCTAATTCTGTTAGTCCTTCAGTTCCTTTATTTTTCATTTATTCAGTTATTTTTTTATTTATTTACTGTTGTACTCGCTCATTTATTTGTGCTTACACGCTAATTTGTTAATTCGTTTATAATTTCGTTATATATTCAATTATTCATTCTGTCTTCCACTTATTCATTCTTTTTTACTTCCTTTTACGTAGTAAAGGAAGTATTGTAATCGCAAAATTTTTTCTCCTCAAATTTTGCGTCTAAATTTTCATTTTGCTCACCCCTGAATGAATGTTGAATCGTTTATTCGACCTGTCAACACGTGCATATGTACCTGCCAACATATAACCAGCCGAAAAATCAACCTTTTCAATCACCCCCGAGTTAATTCGACGACTTTACTCGTGACGTCTGTGTGTGCGTATGTGTGTCGCATAACTCAAAAACTATATGCCGTAGAAACTTCTGGTTTGGTATGTAGGCTCTGAGGGGGGTCTAGTTGTGTACCTCCCCTTGTGGTTGCATTCGAATGTTCCCAAGGGGGTGTTTTACCCCCTTTTTGGGGTAAATCAGTGTTAATTTCAATACAGATGAATTGGCACTACCACTTGGTGATATATCGCCAAGCTTTTGATCGCCAAGTGTTTGACGCCAGGTTGGCGACAAATTTTGCGATTTTTTTTTTTTTGAATTGGGGTTCAATTTGGCGCTATTGGCGATATTTTGCGAAAAATCCACTGAATGATGTTACAATCGGCGATATTTAGAAAATGAATCATTGTAAAACAATTTTGTTTTGCATTGTTTCGTGGCAAACTAGGGGTGTAAATGTTCGAATTGCTATCTTGCTCACTCCTAGCACTTTTTTAACACTCGGGCATCTACAAAGAAATTTACACGTAAAAGGAAGTAGTGTGGGACCCATACTAGATTTTTTTATGATGTGTGTATATAATAAGACTGTGTTAGTTCAATACAGAATACAACAGCGATGAAACCTTTGTTGAAGACGTTTGTCATTTGGTTTTCCCTGCTCATAAGTATAACCAAAACTAGAGTCAGAAATGTGTCGATGATAGTGCAAAACCAGCCAAAAGAGATCCACACTCCAGGGTCCCCCGTACCTACCACAACTCGTGGTTTAACCGGGCTCTGTTCTTTTGGAACCATAACCAAGGGTCGAGCAAATCCTTGGCCCAGCACCCCCAGAGGTATCGTTTCACTTGGAGGATTTTGTGACCAAGACATTTTTAACGTCGCCCAGCCACCATTAATCAAGCCGGTGGATCTTTGATCGGCTGGGATCGAACCCGGGTTCCTTCGGTCACGAGTCCGACGCCTTACCGATCGGGCTATCACGGCCCGCCAAAAGAGATCAGGTCAGGCTGTCGACTATGACGTATTTTGTGGTTGTGCCGGCTAGTGTAAAATCAGTATTTGATTTAGTGTCTGATTTATACAACAATGCCTTAAAAGTTTATCTTAAACGCATTTACATTCAGTTTGTGCACATTTATTAAAAAAAAAAAAACTATTTTTGGAAAACCCGGTATTAACATTTTTCTTTTAAATCGACCTCTTTTAATCAGAAAAAAAGGAGTAAAGTTTTACGTGGCAAAAATAATATTGAAAGCGATGAATAAAATTAAATGTTTTAATTAATATTATACCATAAGACTTTTTTTAACAAAAGAAATATTTTAATCTTTTTGTTTACTCCAAAAATTTTTATAGTTAAGTATTCTGCTTAGATTAAATAGTTTTGGGATTAAAGATATTTTCAACTGATCGATTTCTTTTTTTTGTGTAATAATTTTTTTTTTTTTTTTGCTATTCCATTTGCAACATTTTTAACCATCAAGACAAAACTAGTGTGGTATGAAGTTGATAGAAAAAATAAAAACTAACAAATAGTTTAACAATCTATTGAAAAAAAAATAAATTATTGGTAAATTATTTCAAGATTTAAGTTAGACTTTAAAAGAATGGTTTTCTTTTTTTTCTCTTTCTTTTCTTTTCTTATCATTTTCGCCCCTTCTTTCTTCCCTTTTATTTTTAGGAGGCCTAATGTTGCTATTTTATTTTTTCGTTTTAAACACCGTGTTGGTTTTTCGTTCCAACAAATTTTATTTCACGACTCATGCATAACATTTGGCTCTTAAACGTTAAATTTTTTAATCATTTCAGTGTTAATTTTCAAACTGCTCAAAAACGGTGAAATTTAGTTCCGAACCTAAAATTAGTTATAAATAAGCATTGAAGGACAATTAAAAGAATAATTTATGATTTTTTTCCCCTCAGGGTGTCTTTTTTAGTTAAATCCCGTCATATTAAGGATAATACGATATTCAACTTGCGAAACTATGTACTAAAATATTTGAAATAAAAAGTTTCAAGCGAACAGATTTGTGCTACGATTTTCATAAAGTGTTATTTTTAAGATGTAATTTCTATAGTTGATTTCTGCTCAAATTAATAGCGGCTAAAAATCGAATTGTGTCTGTAGTTTGAAAAATCATACTTCCTTATTTTCAATCTTTTCAAGTAAAGATCGTAGTTGTGTAAGGCTATAAAAAATACTATTCCTGTGTTTTAGTCGATAATTTGATATTTCGGACCAGCTACTTTCTTTTGTGATTTATTTTTGTGATTTTTTTACTGAAATTCGTAAATACACTTCGAAACAATCCATTATAAAACAATTAATTTCTCCGCTTATTACAGTAGCAAAATTACGCAGAATCGCTAAACATGATGCCTGTTAAATTACGAATCAATTGATACTCGGTTCGATGGTCAGTTCGTTGTTTTCCGAGAGAAGTTGGGCATCCATTCAAACGTTCATACATAGGGTCAGATTTTAGTACAGTAGACTAGTTCCAGGGCGACTAAATTGACTTTTCTTTTGGATGATATATTTGTTTGTTCCTTTTTAACTGTTTGAGTTGAAATCTAGAATACCAATGACGATTTTTTAAGTCCCATATATTTATGACTTTTGTTTTTCTTGCTGATCTGAAGTTGCTTTTTGTGCGCTATTATTTTATTACTTGTATATACATGCTGAAATAAAGCAGCCATGAATGATTATTTGTGAAGTGGATATTTTTATTTTTTTAATACTACGATTTTTTTAGCATTTAATTTTCCTTAATATTTCAAAAGAGCAAATTTCTGACTGCCTAGACCATTTAGTCTGATAATTCTGTTACATATCTGTCAAACTGTTACAATTTGAGAGAGCTCTTCCTGGCCGACTTCTTCGTAATATTGTTTAATGAAATTCTGTAATTGTTGTTCTAAAACCTAAAATTGTATCTTCATCTGAAAAAGCGCACGTGTATTATCAACATCTGTTTTGTTCACTTAAATAAACGTCAATAGTCATTCTCGTCATTTTAATCCACTTTAATATCGAATTCATATTTGCTTATAAGAATAAAAATGAACCTTTTAGACTAATTTCGCTTAGTTTTAATTTAAAAATCTACTATGTTTGCCAAATGTGTGTGTGGGCTAGCGTCATCGAGTGAAAGAAATATCCCTTTCAAGGATAAGTAATCTTTTATTCATGACTTTGTTTCGTGAAAATTGAAAAATGAGTGCGATAGTTTCAAACATCATACAGATGTTGCTTTTACTAAAATTGCTTTCGCATAAATTAATGTAATTTGCATGCTAAAAAATGTGACGCATATTTTGTAATTTAATTTGACAACTCAGCCTTTTTCTTATTCATAAGTGCATGTGTAAGGCAATGGATGCAAGAGAACTTTCAAGATTTGCTCTAAGGGCGAAATAACGTATACATAACATTTGTAACAAATAATAACAGAAAAGTTAATATTTAATAAATAGTGTCTATTTAAGCTACATTAAAAATAAAAAAGATTTAAAAAAAGAAGGGGGGGGGGAGTATGTACATTGCTCAGAAGTCGAAGATTTAGTGTAAAATACATCCAGTTGAATACACATAAAATTCATACAATTATATATTTCGGGGCATTCCATAGAATTGTCAACCTCAGCCGAAGGAAAAAAAAATACCGAAGTGAAAAAAGTATCAAAAAATAAATAAATAAAAATCATACAACATAAGAAGTTAAAAAAATTGGAAAAATGTTGTAATTATCACTGAGATTAGCCATAATAAATAGTTTGAAGTGCGTCTGATGCTTGTTATTCGATGGTTACATTAGTCACGTTACTTTAGTCCCACTCCATCTTGAGTAAAAGTGACACTTAAGACTAAAAAAAATTAAGATTTAATAAATATGTGCTACGTTTATTAAAGCCAACTTTACACATTTTTCAAAAATTTCATTCAATTTTTAACACTTGCTTAACTTTGAGAAATGTTTGCCTCACAACATGAGCATTCATTTTCAGGGTTGCAAAAATGTTACGTTAGTCACGCTGCTATTTTGGTTGAAAAAATATCTACTGTCAGTCATTTTGTTTTAAATTCATAGCAGATATGATACATAGATACCATATACATTGTAAATCCACCAGCATAAATAAATATGTTTTATCCTTTATGTTACAAGTAAAAACAGTCACCAAATCAGCTCTGAATGTAACGTTAGTAAGTATGAAATGACCCTTTATACATTGATAGAAGATGGGACAGTGTAAATTTTTATTTTTAATGATTCGCTGTAAGTTAACTAGTAACTAGTATGAAAAAGTTACAAAAAGTATTCTTTAAAAGGTGTATTTTTCTAAGACGTACTACTTTTTGACACCCGGTTGTTCCGTTTTTTAAACTTTGCTCCATCCTAGTGTACAATCTGTGCCATCTATTCAATGTCACTTGTCCTGATCTACTGTAATTATAATTTCTAATATAATTTATTTGACCTAATACTTTCCTCTAACATATCTACTTCATTAATTTTTGATAAAGCTAGTTAATACATGAATAATATCAGATTTAGAAATTACAGGTGAAATATGTAGTTTCTCAGAATTCACATTTTAGAACTGGTGTCAAACCACACATAGTTAACAACACTTTTTCTTTTTTTCTGATTTGTGTATATTTAGTTTACACTGTTAAAAATGAAATTAATGGTTTCACCAAGAAATCGGTTAAATGTTGCGAAATTACTCTGCAAGCATTTTATTGCTGATTAGTTGAATCCATTAATGCCGAGTAGTCTGTGGAGTTAGCGACAAAAACAGCCGAAATATTTCACTTCCGGATACCAGTGTGAAATTTGGTACAGATCTTAGGTACATGTATATGAACAAAAAACCGCCGGGAGACACTTGATCAGAGGTCATGAACTTCCGTGATGACGTCATCAAGATGGCCGCTTTTACAGGTATTACGTTCGTTTAATTGCTTAAAACTCCATCATAGATTAAAATATTGCAAAACTCAAATATATCATCTGAAAGCTCTTTAAAAGATTTAGAAATAGCTCTATTTAGAAATATTTAATTTTTCTTTCTGAGGTCAAGGGCCCACCTGTAATGACGTCATCAAAATGGCCGCTTTTACAGGTAAATACGTTTGTTTAACTCCCCCTAAAACTCCATCATAATTTAAATATTTCAAAACTCAACTATATCATCTGAAAGCGCTTTAAAAGATCTATTTATAAAGATTTAATTTTTCTTTCTAAGGTCAAGGGCCCACCTGTGATGACGTCATTTGAGGCCATTTTGATGACGTCATCACAGGTGGGACCTTGACCTCAGAAAGAAAAATGAAATCTTTCTAAATAGCTCTTTTAAAGAGATTTCAGATGATATATTTGAGTTTTGCAATAATTAAATCTATGATGGAGTTTTAGGGGGAGATAAACAAACGTATTTACCTGTAAAAGCGGCCATTTTGATGACGTCTTCACAGGTGGGCCCTTAAAATTAGAAAGAAAAATTAAATCTTTCTAGATAGCTCTTTTAAAGAGCTTTTAGATGATACATATGAGTTTTGCAATATTTGAATCTATGATGGAGTTTTAGGGGGAGTTAAACAAACGTATTTACAAGTAAAAGCGGCCATTTTGATGACGTCATCACAGGTGGGCCCTTGACCTTAGAAAGAAAAATTAAATCTTTTTAAATAGCTCTTTTAAAGAGCTTTCAGATGATATGTTTGAGTTTTGCAATATTTGAATCTATGATGGAGTTTTAGGGGGAGTTAAACAAACGTATTTACCTGTAAAAGCGGCCATTTTGATGACGTCATTACAGGCGAGAACTTGACCTCAGAAAGAAAAATTAAATCTTTCTAACTAGCTCTTTTAAAGAACTTTCATATGATGTATTTGAGTTCTGCAATATTTCAATCTATGATGGAGTTTTAAGCAGTTAAACGAACGTATTTACCTGTAAAAGCGGCCATTTTGATGACGTCATCACGGAATGACTTTGACCTCAGATCAAGTGTCTCCCGGCGTTTTTTTGTCCTCCTATGTGAATTTAACCCCCACATAAAATTTCAGACTGGTATCCGGAAGTGAAATATGTTTGCACTAACTCCACGGACTAGAGGGTCCTTTCTTAGGGACGGTCCGAAAAACGTCTGAATTCCCCCAAAATGAACATTTCAACCAAATAATAGTGTTCAATTAGTACCTTGGTATTGTTTCAATTCGCTATCAGCAGATCGCAACAGATAACCATTGTAAAGTATGTTCTGTAGCAGTTTTAATATAATCTTTATCAAAAATGACATCTTTCCCAATCTCAAGAAAAAAAAGCTAAGTTTTCAAAGTTATTCCCAGCTTCCCAGTTTATATTAATTGCTGATTTTATTTCTTCTTATAAAATGTTTTTTTAAATATTATATCGTTATTTTTCCTGTCCATTAAACACTGTTTGTAACCTGTATACAAAATATCTTTGGAAAAAAAATGTCAGGCATTAATGGGTTAACCAATGTCATGGTGCTTTTACAAACTGGCGACCACGAAAGCAATCACAGACAATGACGAAAGTAATTGAAGCTTTCTGCTATCTCCTGAAATCAGTGAGAGCAATTTTCCTCCCGAATATCTCAGAACAGATATCTCCTCATGAAATGGCTCCGGGACTAGATAGGATATATAGGGCTTCTGTTAATTGAAGGGAGCCCGAACGAGCTGGATTTAAATTTGATTTCGAAGGTCACTTGCAACTCTGCGGTAGAAATGAAATGATATTCCACTAGAGGAGTTCTAGAAAAGGTCAATCCTAATTCTCGAGTTTTTGGAACATTATTACTGTTTGTAAGGTTTGTTAGTCAATGGTTGATTTAGGTTTAGTTCTAAAAGGGTATCAGTGGGTTTGACAGAGGGAATATGTGATAAAACTAATTTGAAGTGAAATAGATTTTTGGTAGTGGCTTTCGACCCCGTGAAAGAGAGATTCCTTTCCAAAATTGCCTTACATTTTTATGCAGACAAAAAGTACATTATTATGAAGAAATGCACTTTTTAAAAATCATAGATTGCGCTATCTGTGATAACGAAACAGTATAAATGTTAATAAGTGTCATATTTTTTTTTGAAAACTAAACGTAATATTAAATACGTTATAACCTATAAAACTTTTGTGGTAAAATTCGTCTTTCGCCCCAAATAAATCACAAAAACATAACTAATAACTATAAACACATCAAGTTGGTTAAAATCGGTAATAAATTAATTTCTAAAAATTTATTACTAAAAAGAAATATTGCCTTATACAGCAATTTGAAAAATGTAAATGGTACATTAAACCAACTTCTCCTAAATACTAAATGCCTGCAACTTTCTGGCTTTTAGCACAGAGCAAAGTTTCGTCCTTGGTTCACGATACACTGCCATCTACCGGAGTTTTTCGAGAAAGAGAAATTGACGATTGGTTCATTTTTAAATTTAAATTTAAAAATCAACTAATCAAAAAATTTAATTCGAATATTGTTTGGATCCATCGCCAATAGCTGCAAAATGCCCTTGGTTCACGATACACTGCCATCTACCGGAGTTCTTTTTGAGATATTAACGATTGGTTCATTTCTGAATTTAAATTTAAAAATTATCCAATCAAAAAATGCAACGGTATTACCGGATTGCCGCAAGGTGGCGTTTAAAGTGGAACCCATCTCGACGGTAGCGAAGCAAATGTACTAGGCATTTAGTATTTAGGAGGCGTTGATTAGACATGGTATAAATGAATCTTCATTCATTTCACTGTGATACAAAGCAGCAAAACAATTTCGAGAGAAAGTCACCTTACTTCTTCATGAACATCGAGAAATGCGCTTTCACAGCAAAAAGAAGAAAAAAAAAAAAAAAAAAGAAAAGCAATATAACTTCGGGGCGAAAATCATCAGTGTATCTGGTGCAGTGGTTGGAAAAACTACATATTTTTCGTAGCGAACTACAACTACTTTCTTATAAATGTAGTTAACTACAGCTACAACTACTTTTTTTGAAATGTAGCGAGCTACACTACTTTTGAAATGTAGTTGCTACTTCGCTACTTTTTAAAAATAAATAACAAGAATACACCGCTTGAGGATCGACCGAAAAAAATCGAAAAGTGGTTTAGATTAAAAAATTACCTCATTCGAATATGGAATAGAAATAGGAATTGTCTTTAAATTTATTTGTTACTTTTCTTTTTTGTTCCTTTTTTTTGCTAAAATTTGTCCTTTTTAAATTTTTTTTTACAATTTTTACGAATATTCGCCACAAAAAAAAACCTTGTTTTTTTCCTTCGTTCTATTTTTTTAAATTTTTTTTTTCATTTATTTATTTTTTTTAATTTAAAAGTAGTTTTCAGAAATCGCTACAAACTATTTTTTTTTATATCGCGCTACTCACTACTCTACTTTTTTTTTAAAGTAGTGCGCTACACTACAAACTACTAAAAAAAGTAGCTACTACAGTAGTTTCGCTACTTGTAGCGCGCTACTTCCGACCACTGATCTGATGTCATTCTAAGGTGAAAATATTCTGCTCTGATACATCAAACGGAAAAGAGAGAAAAAAAGCAATCTTCTTCGGGTGTATTGACTAAGTGCGGTCGGAGGATTGTTGCCTTTTCGTCCCCATTTAGAAGCATTATTGCTTGTAATGCTATTAAATTCTTCATCACTTTTTTCCTTTCACAATTTCGGTTTATGAATAGTTACTAATTTATTTCTGAGGGACAATTTGTTTTTCTCTATTTTTCTAATTTTCCAAAATTTATTTCAAAATTTCATCAAATTTCTTTGAGTTAATTTACATATTTTTGCTTATAAAGTTACATTATGTTAAATAGACATGATAGTTTCCAAAAATTGGGAGGAGGCTGCGGTGAGCAAGCTAGTTTAAGTTGCGTTTTTAAGTAATTTTTCTTTGTTTTTAAATAATTGGTAGTCATTTAATCCAAGACTTTTATTCTTTATGAAAATTATAGTTATCTAAAAGCAATGGGTTAAAGGGAAAAACACCAACACCTGAAAAATGTTGCAATATAACATATATACACTGCTCGATCATTGAAAATGCAACATCAAGAAGGAGTGGTCAGAAATTGATGAAATTTGGTAAGAAGACAGAGACAGCATGGAACAATAAGTGATATTTATTTCAAAATAAATAAGCAAAATTTAGAGCGAGGACGGCGTCGGCTCAGTAAGAAGTAGGACCACCGCGGACAGCGATGCACGAAGAAACACGTCTAGGCATGGAGTCAATAAGCCTGCGGATGGTGTCCTGAGGGATGGCACTCCATTCCCTTTCAACCATTTGCCACTGTTCGTCCTCTGAACGAGGCAGTGACAGGTTTTGCAAAAGGCGTCCAATCACGTCCCACACATGTTCGATTGATGACAAGTCAGGAGAGTATGGTGGCCAGGAAAGCATCTGTACACCTTGTAGAGCATGTTGGCTGATTCGAGCACTGTGAGGCCGGACGTTATCCTGTTGAAAAATTGCATTTGGCAAACCCTGAAGGTAGGGGATTGCCAACGTCCGCAGTACATTATCTACATATCGTTGGGCCTTCATAGTGCCCCGAATACGAACTAGAGGTGATACGGAATTGTATGCAATAGCTCCCCAAACCATTATGCCACTTTGACGCGTTGTGGGGCGTTCCACAGTTACTGCCGGATTCGATCTTTCTCCACGTCGACGCCACACACGTATGCGATGACTATCGCTGTACAAACAGAAGCTGGATTCATCTGAGAACACTACGGTTTGCCATTCTGCCATCCACGTCGCTCTGGTCCGGCACCATTCCAAACGTTGGAGTCTGTGCTGTGAGGTTAATGGCAGTCTTCTTAGCGGGCGCCGTGATTGCAGGCCACGTGCAACCAGTCTACGGGAAATGGTTCTGGTCGACACAGGAACATCTAGGGTACCTTGCACGTGCTGCAGAATCGACGTACAAGTGACTTGCGGGTCCGCCACAGCTTGTCGGTGAATCCGTCGATCCAAGCGGTCTGACGTCACTCTGGCTGCACCTGCACCCCTCAATGTGGGCTACATTTCCTTTTTCCAACCATCTCCGACACAGCCGATGCACAGTGCTTGCATCCATGTGGGTATCAGCTGCAATTTGACGTATGGACCAACCTCACCTTCTCAGTCCGATCACCATACCCCTTGTAAAGTCGTCTATATGCTGGAAGTGTCTTCGTTGAGGACGACGTGGCATTTCCTCCTATCACACGTATCCTTCGAGACAAAAACCAAATTTCTCCGATAATTTAGTCTGGCAGAAAAAACATGAACATAGCCCACTTTTCAACTTCATTCTCTTATATCGTACTTCACGTGTGTCGGAGAGCTGCGCATTTCATATCATTTGCATAACTCAGTGACGTGCGTCTACGGTAAAATTTGCATGAATTTCTGACCACTCCTTCTTGGTGTTGCATTTTCAATGTCGAGCAGTGTATATATATGTATGTGTGTTTGCAGAAATTTGCATTTTTTACTGTAAAAAAAAAATAACAGAATTTCTCGCAAAACTGCAAATATATTTTTTTCCGCCGATTAATCGGATCTATTTTGTCGATTATGACTGATTAATCGGTGCATCCCTAGTAGACAACATAGGGATGCATATTTTTGTACTTTGGTTTCCAGAGCGCTAGTACTGATTTTAGTCTAGTTGCGGGGAGGAGGGGAGGGGGATTGAAATATCATCAGTTGTTTATATTTTATTAACTCAATACGAGGTCTTGATTTGTAAAATTGTTCTAGCTTAGAATTAATATTTTACCGGTCTCCTGACCGGTAAAGTGTTTTTTTTTTTTTATCCCGCTTAAGTTCTTTCTTTTGTCCCACATTTTCGATTTACCGAGAGATGTCTTGTCCCCAACCATTGAAAAGGTATAAAAGATAGAAAGAGTGGAAGTCTTGAGTTCTAGAGGCAAAGATCTCAAAGTCGTGTAATAAGCAATACACCGCCAACTCGGTTATTTCCCTACATGCACTGCAGTTTTGTGCTTATTACGCACATACAAAAGTAGCCGAGTTGGAGGCAAAACTCCTCTTATAGAGCAAAGAGAGCCGAAAAAACTGGTAGCTACTGTCTGTTTGCGTTTTGTGCGCCTGACAGCCACGGACGCTTCCATCTGAAAAAGGGGAGATAGGTTTAGGATGCGCACTTCCCGATGCCTTCAGCTTTTGTTCGCTTACTACTTCCTCGTTGCTTTTCCCCCTATTTCGAGAAAGTCCGAAGAGACTTGGCGCGTGCGCAGATGCTGCGAAGGTCGCACGAAAAAATTTTAGACAGTAATGTGAAATTAGAATACCAGCGAGCGACCGCACTTGGTACGGTACAACTCGCAAACTTTAAGGCAGAGCTCGGGTATAAGGCAGTGAGTAACCGCCTCTAAGCAAGGGCTAAGGCAGGAACATGCAGGAACGTGATAGGTTTTAAAGTAAACTATTGGACGACATCAGGTTCCTTTCACGAATATCACGTAAAACGTGTCGCCCTTTCGTTGCAATTGAATTATGTGACTTGAGATCTTAGCCTCAGCTTTTCCTAAGCAAATGATTGGACTTGCTCCCTCCAGTTACTAATTCTTGCTTTAACCCTTCACTGCATGGTGTGCCTGATGTGGCACAAACCAAAAAAAACCTCATCTATTCCTCTGATATTTAAATGCAGTTAAACTGAGCTTTGTGCTCCTTCTGGAACACTGCTATAACAGTTTAGTGTGATTTTTATGCACTAGTTAGTTGAACTAGTCTAGGTATTACAGTTCTTTTTGAAAAATAGAGCGTCTGCACTACAGTAAAAAGTGTGCTTAATCATTATTTCCTCTGTTCGAAATATGTTTAAATATATATGCTGTACTTAGTGGCAAAATTTTGTTTGTTCCACTTATGACACAAAACACATTGTAGATTATTACACTTATCAGTATAAGCATATACCATGTGCTTTATACCATATGTGAAATATACAGTTAAAGCATCAGTTTTGGGGCAAAATTTTAAGATTATTTTTTTTCTCCATTTTTCTGAACTCAAGGCTATTTAAAGGTCAAATATGATTTTTTTTTCATGAAAATATAAAAAATCGTGCAGTGAAGGGTTAAAGTCTTGACCATTTTGGATATCATTTTTTTTTGCTGCATAAACCAATGTTAGGTTATTAAATTATGATGAGTAATTAAAATATATTTTTCTACTTTCCACTTTTAATCTACTTTTGATCAGCGAAATTGAGACAAAGATCAAAAAGTTTAAATTAAAAGGTTAAAGTTGTGTTGAGAGTGTCATCTGTTTTCAAACAATATTCTCAGTAATTTTGGGCAACTAATTAGTGCTTGCTTAGAGGTGGGTTTTTTCTTAGTAAAAAGTTTTGATAAGAAACATAACGCCACGAGAAATTCTTACCAACGAAGTCAGTCAAAAGAAAAATATAGTCACATTTACTTTGTCATAGTTTTTCATTTCTTTACAGAATGCGACTGTAGTGTTTTGTCCTGTAGCAATGTCAAAATTACTTTGTTACTTTTGAGAACCTAATTACGAGAATAAAGGTAAAGTTAATTATGTTTTGACTTCTGCTCTGTGTATTTTGAGACGGGGAAAAACCATAAGAAAGAAGTATTTAAATAGTAGTTTAAAATTAGAATGGATGTATGTTTGTAAAGAGAGAAAAAGAAGAAAAAACGTTAAAAACTGCAAAAAATAGAGAAGATTGAAACAAGAGTATATAATATATTGTTAAAGTAAAGTAGAAAATGAAATTGATCTAGAAATATTTGAAAAAAGAAAGCTCGCTTACGTCTAACCGCAAAAGCATTATTTTGGAATCAAAATAGCCGATGTACATTATTTGGCATTGTGTTTACGTAATTTATTTTGGTTATAGAAAAACGGAAACAATTGCTTGTTCCTGAAAACAGTTAAATACTATTGAAATTTTTTAGCATCTTATACAATGAATAATATTGATGAGATTCCGAAATTTCCTAGTTCACTGAAGCAAAACTATTGAAGTTTTGCTATTGCGTGAAGTTAAATTAATGAGGTGGTTAATATTTTAAACAAACACTTTTCTTTCTTTTATCATTTTTCTCATTGTTTAGTTTTCGTTAACTTATATAATTAAATAAGTTTCTTTTATTAGGTAGTAAAATCTTTACCTCGTACTAGTCTTAAAGTGCAGCTATTATAACAAATTACTATAATGTTCTTAAATAAAGAAACTTCTTTTCTGGGAAAGAATCGATGAACCATAAAGATCTATTGTTTAATCAATAGTCGTGGTAATGTGGAATGCTTTGAGCCATAAAAAAGAAGTTTGTGCTGTAAAAAGTGTCACAAGAGTTCAATGAAGTGAGTAACAGGAAATAAGGAGTGGATTTTGGAATGTGTTGTTTCGGTAAAGCTGATGAAAGTTTTCTTTTACGGTGGGAGGAAAAGAATAATAAAATCTAAAAATAGCTTTTTAAGTTTGAAGACTATTTCTATGAGCTTTATTCGCACTAAAAAGTATGAAATTAAATAAATATGATTTCTTGATGACAACAGTTCAAAAATTTCAGTTGATCTTATTATATCTTTATATGTTGATTAATTGAAGGGCTTGGGAGATGAAGGGATTATGTGACAAAACAGAAATTGCGAGTAATTAAAGTTTAAAGTTTTATTGTTGCAATTGTTGCAGCTTTTTTTTTCCGGTTTTGTCGTTAGTATGGGTATGAAAATGGTCTCATGACATCTGTTTTTTGATGCACCAAGTTTTATTTGCTTACATGAATCCATTTCTCACCATTGTCTAGAGTGTTCATGTTTCAAAATGTAACATAGCCCCTTCATCCTCCAAGCCCTTCAATTCTAAAGCAGCAAATAAAATTAAAAAAAAAAAAATGAGAGAAGAAATAGGCGATATATTGTTAGTATCAGCTTCAAATATAGTACCGCCTATTTCGTCTCCCATTTTGTCAATGAATTGTGTCGGTCAACTCATTTTTGAATAGCATACGGTGCAAAGCAAATCTCCAATTGCAATTAACTTGTTGAGTCTAGTTAAGGTTGGTATTTTGACGGTACGAGTCCACATATTTATGGCAGCGATTCTTCTGCACATTTTATGTGCAACTTGATGGTTATTTGATATGGTTATTGGAACTGAAGGCTCCTTTTTGCTGCAGATGCCGTCTTTTGCGAGCCTGCGTGGGACACTGTGCTCTGTTGGCCATCTATACCAGCTGGCCAAACGGCCTGGAGGTCCTGTTCACAGGTACTACAGTACGTGGACTCCCTAGATGTCAAGAGCGTCGTCCTACCACCAGGTATCCCCATTATAATGTTTTGAAGATACATGCACACTCACACGCATACAAATATCTACGTTGGGTAAACTGGGGCACTTTTACTCGGAGTTTTTTCAATGTTTTTTCTAATTTTCAAGTTTGGAAATTTGAGACATGAGGGTCTTAGACAGCAGATAAAAAAGTTAAATTGTGTTGATTCAGTTTTTGCCTTGCTTGACTATTTAAGCATTAAAAAAAAAAAAAAAATCTTTTAGGTCAGTGTCTGTTGCGTAAACCTGTCCGGTAACAGGGGCACGATTACGCAGTCTCACTTACAGAACGTCATTTTTTATTATTTTGACATCAAACTTAGTTATACTATTCTCAAACAAAGCTAAAAGTTTTGACCATATTCATATGTTTGTTTATTTTTATCTAAGCATTCTAAGTTCAATAAGCTTCAATAAGTACAACACAATATTTGCTCAACTGAGCAGAAAACAGGTTATTATTCCACAAATGCTATAGCAAAGCTCGAGGGACAGTAAAAAACTTGTGGGAGTGCTTGCTAGGGAGCAGCATCAGTCTGTCTCGACTGGTGACACACCAATTATAGCACATTTCGAAAAAAAAAAAAGCACTGCGTAAACGTGTCCCGGTCCACCCTACAGGGGAAAAGCTTGTTTTAATCTGCATGACCTTTATTTTCAATTCATACTTCCAACGAACTATAGTGAACTCTCACTTATACGCCGCCTTATTTATGCGCCTTTTTCACTTATACGACGATTTTGAGTGGTCCCAGCACATTCCATTGCAAAATAATGATAAAATCATTCATTTATGCGTCCCTCTAAAGATAAATATTTCACTTATGCGCCGAATTTTCCCTAAAATGTAAAAATATATATATATATATATTTTTAAATATAAGCATTTTTCTTCACTTTCTTTAATCTTTCGCCTTTATTGTCACGGAAGGCATGTTTTCCGCATGAACTAGGGTTCGGAGAGGGACAATTATCTATTATGCATTGTTTTAAAGGGAACAGTTTGTAATTAGGTATGCTACAATTTTTGTCTTCTCTTTATCATTGTAGTTACGTTACAGTCATTGCCAAACCGTAGTAATATGTCCCTTTACTATAGAAACAGTCTTATTCATGCTCTCATTAGAACCTGTATTGCGTTTTAGTCCTTTAAATAGGCTTGTTCACTTATACGTCTCTCTCACTTATGCGCCTTTTTCTGTTGGTCCCTTGGGCCGATGCATAAGTGAGGGTTCACTGTATTATATTATCTGCATGACCTTTAATTTCGCAACGAACTTCGTAGATTCATACTTCCAACGGCAAAAATGCTCAAAATAAGGTGCAGAGTAAAGGTGTTGAAAATTTGAAGCAAAAAAAAAAAAGCGAGAAGTACGAATTCTAACGTTTCATACTGTTGCTATGTCTTCTAATATATAATTAGGGAAATCAAGTAAACAAAAAGCAAAAAAGCATAATCCAAACATAAAAAGCTTGATACAGTGAACTCTCACTTATACGCTGGCCCAAGGGGCCAACAGGAAAAGGCGCATAAGTGAAAGATACTTACAAGTTAACAAGCCTATTTAAAGGACTAGAGCGTAACATAGTTTCTAATGAGAGAATGAACAAGAATGTTTCTATGAAAAAGGGACATATCACTGCGGTTTGGAGATTACTGTAACGTAAATACAATGATAAAGATATAACAAAAATGGTAGCATACCTAATCGCAAACTGTTCCCTATAAAACGATGCATAATAGATAATTGTCCCTCTCCAAGCTCTAGTTCATGCGGAAAAAATGCCTTCCATGAGCAGTAAAGACGAAAGATTAACCCTTTAACTGTCATGCCCGAGATAGTCTCGGGCACAGCTGGTTTTCGAAAATGTCACGCCCGAGTATTACTCGGGGTATTTTTTTTTTTGAGTGCATCGTATTGTTATACCCGAATATATATCGGGAGACGTTTATTTCGGCTTCATTTCTTTGTCAAACCCGACTGTTTCTCGGGTTTGTGCTTGGAAAAGTGTTAAAAATCAAAATAACTTGACAGTTAAAGGGTTAAAGAGGAAAGTGAAGAAAAATGCTAATTTTTGAAAGAAAATAAATTATTTTTTTTACATTTTAATGAAAATTCGGCACATAAGTGAAACATTTATTTTTAAAGCGACGCATATACGAATGATATTATCATTATTTTGTTATGGCATGTGCTGGGACCATTCAAAATCGTCGTATAAGTGAAAAAGGCGCATAAACGAGGCGGCGTATAAGTGAGAGTTTACTGTATTAGTACGACCAATATTCAGATATGAAACGCAGTGTTTCGTGGCATTCAACATTATTTAATCGTGAAATTTCTGATTCTTGAACAAGTGCTTTAATAACACTCTGAAGCATATATCTGAGTATCATTTCGATTTCAGAAGCCAAGGCGTACAGAGTATGCAACAAAGACGGAGAATGGTTATGGGGAAACTGGACCAATTATATTGAGTGCTTGAATTTCACCACTACGGTAAGAATGAATTGACTCTCTCTCTCTCTCTCTCTCAAAAAAGTTTTATTTGTTCTTTTTTTGTGTGTTTACATTTATTCAAATTTCTTGTAAAAGTAACTGAGTCATTTTTCGGTGCTGTGTGTAAAGAACATGTAAAGTTAATGTATTTATTTAAAGTTAATGTTCGAAAGACGCGTTGTTACTTGAAAGGTGGTATATCTCCTTGTAAAGGATTTTACCATGGCTGATTAGCCGACAGAGTGGTATAGTGGTTAAGACGCTGGCCTCTCACGCCCAAAAGCGTGGGTTCGAACCCGGCTCCAGTCGGTGGATTTTCATGATGCAGAAAATCGACAGTGCTCATGTCGTATGATTATGCGGCATGTAAAAGATCTCTCGAGTACTCTTTTGGCATGCAGTACCTCTTGGCTAAATCAAATTCCTAGTGCAGTTTCGCATCGAACAGAGCCCAGGTACCTCCATCTCGTGTGGAAACTGGGCGTCAAAATTCTGGTGGTAATGACATCCCGCCGATAGTGGTGCCACATGAAAGAATGGGTGCCGGTCTTGGGGAATGCACTAGGTCTGCAAATGGCAAGAAGCTAAACGCAGCCCCATTAAGAAAAAAAAACCATGGCTGATTGTGCAAAGTCCTTTGCAAATTTTCCTTTGAAAAAAAAGTGTTCAGCTACTATTTGTAATTAGATATTTCTGTTTTGAAAAGCGCTTTGCTTCGCTTTTACATTAAAAGATAGAGCTAAATGTAATACCATTTAGCGAACGCAAATTCGTTTTAGAAATTATGGAGATAAACCAGTCTTACAATGAACGACACGTCTTTGTTTTACATGCAAGCACTTCATTAAGGTTTTAACGTTGCACATTTGCAACCTATAGTTTTGCGTAACGATAGGATTTCTTTAATTGAGAAAAACTGCTTTTGTGTCCACTCAAGGATCTCTTTTCTTGTGAGAGAATATTTTAACCAGTGGTCGGAAGTAGCGCGCTACAAGTAGCGAAATTACTGTAGTAACTACATTTTTTAGTAGTTTGTAGTGTAGCGCACTACTTTTTAAAAAGAGTAGAGTAGTGAGTAGCGCGATACCAAAAAAATAGTAGTTTGTAGCGATTTTTGGAAACTACTTTTAAATTTAAAAAATAAATAAATAAAAGAAAAAAAAAAGAGAACGAAGGAAAAAAAACAAGGTTTAATTGACTCTGACTGGTGCAAATCTTGCACGAGTACAGTAACGGATGCAATGAGAAATAAGATCCATAAAAATGGGAGCTGATCTTAGATACACCACTTTGACGGAATACATTCTATCTGTTCGATGTCATTGGTTTATTTGCCATCATAAATTTTATATTCCTTCAAATAATTTTCATGTTCCTAAATATTCCCTGGCAAGAAATTAAAAAAAAGAAAAGAAGGTTGAATTCATTCAATTTTTAAACTTTTGAGTCCTTTCTTGTGGCAAATATTAGTGAAAATTGTAAAAGAAATTTTAAAAGGACAAATTTTACTAAAAAAGGAACAAGAAGGAAAAGTAACAAATAAATTCAAAAACAATTCCTATTTCTATTCCGTACTCAAATGAGTTAATTTATCAATGTAAACCACTTTTCAAATTTTTTTGGTCGGTCAATCCTCAAATGGTGTATGCCTTTTATTTATTTATTTTTTTTAAAAAGTAGCGAAGTAGCGGCTACAATTCGAAAGTAGTTTGTAGTCGCTACATTTTTAAAAAAGTAGTTATAGTTGTAGTTAACTACATTTATAACAAAGTAGTTGTAGTTCGCTACAAAAGAAATGTAGTTTTTCCAACCACTGATTTTAACTGGATTGTTAATACGTGTTGTTTTCTTTCGAAGCACTTCAATAAATATTATCATTACTTCTTACTCTGTTTCCTCTTTCCAGGGGGTGGCGAAAACACCTCTGACTGTCTCTCTCATCCTGCTCGTGTGCTCCTTAATATCCTTGTTCTTCCTCGCAGTCACCATTTTCATCTTTTTCTACTTCAAGTAAGCATTAGAGAAGTTATTTTTTATTGCTCTTCTGTTTTCGACAGCCGATTGACCCCAAAACAAAACAGATTAGAAGACACAGAAAGAGTAATTTTCTCTCTGTCAAAAAACTATTTTTGATCGAGGAAAATCGAGTTTCGTTAGTCGATTTTCTTAAATTGCTGTACTTTCTAAATCTGGTGAGTTTTGTTCTACCAGTTTTAATATCAAAAGCAATTTTTATGAGCCCCATTTGTTGGTAATTTCTACTTTATATTAAGTACTTTTCACTTCGCTGTGTCAGTAAAATAAAATATATAAATGTTTTGATATAAAACATCGATTTTGTGTCGGACAAATAAAAGTTTTCGCAATCAAAGTTGACATCAAAATTATTATTCTGTATTCTTAACAGTAAAAAAGTTAGGGCCCTGCTCCACATCAGCGGAAAACGCGACCGAAACTGAAGGCAGAAACCGAAAATCCGGGTATTTTCCATATGAACACTATTTAATCCATTTTATGTTTCTGCTTTACGTCAATGTGGAGCAGGGCCTTTAGGGCGCTGCTCCACATCAGCAGAAAACGTGACCGAAACCGAAGGCAGAAACCGAAAATCCGGGTATATTCCATAAAAACACTATTTAATCCATTTTATGTTTCTGCTTTACGTCAATGTGGAGCAGTGCCTTTAGGGCGCTGCTCCACATCAGCAGAAAACGCGACCGAAACCGAAGGCAGAAACCGAAAATCCGGGTATTTTCCATATGAACACTATTTAATCCATTTTATGTTTCTGCTTTACGTCAATGTGGAGCAGGGCCTTTAGGGCGCTGCTCCACATCAGCAGAAAACGCGACCGAAACCGAAGGCAGAAACCGAAAATCCGGGTATATTCCATAAAAACACTATTTAATCCATTTTATGTTTCTGCTTTACGTCAATGTGGAGCAGGGCCTTTAGGGCGCTGCTCCACATCAGCAGAAAACGCGACCGAAACCGAAGGCAGAAACCGAAAATCCGGGTATATTCCATAGGAACACTATTTAATCCATTTTATGTTTCTGCTTTATTTTTCTGCTTTACGTCAATGTGGAGCAGGGCCCTTAGGGCGCTGCTCCACATCAGCAGAAAACGCGACCGAAACCGAAGGCAGAAACCGAAAATCCGGGTACTTTCCATAGGAACGGGGGCTATGTAATCCATTTTACGTTTCTGCTTTACGCTCGCGTTTTCCGCTGATGTGGAGCAGGGCCCTTAGTGACATGCTCCACATCGACGTAAAGCAGAAAAAATAGGCAGAAGCGTAAAATGGATTCAATGGTGTTCCTATGGAAAGTACCCGGATTTTCGGTTTCTGCCTTCAGTTTCGGTCGCGTTTTACGCTGATGTGGAGCATGGCCCTTACTCTATCTTTTCAGATTTTTAATTAATTCCCAGATTCTGCTCTGCTATGAGTTCATGTGCTGATAAGTCTTTGTAAAGATTTTGCTTCGGTCTATTGCAGTGCGAACTCTTTTGTGTACGTACTGTATATTTTTTGGTGAAAAAAAAAGGAATTGACTAACTATAAATAAGGGTGATGCTCCTATTATCAAAATGTGATTTTATTTAAAAATAGCTAAGTTTTTAAGGAAATTATTGTTTAAAAATATTTTCAAGAAACTTGGATGCTTTGATAGATTAAAAAATTGCAATATTTTCAGCTATCATATGTTCTTGTTTGGTTTTATGGTAAAAAGATGTTATAGATGAAATATTATCTTTTTGTTTCAACTAGTTTTGTTGATATAGCGTAGTTTCTTATGTTAAACTTTTGACACAAGAATGCAAGATTCAAGGATTTTGAAAAATTAAAGGGTTACAGTATCTCAAAAATGACCAAAAGACCAAAAAATTTTTTATTGTTGATTTCAAAAGTAAAAGTTATTTAAAACACTCAGAAAAAAAATAACATTGTTCTAGATAAATTATTTAAAAAATAATGAGTGACTTTAGGGCATGCATGCTATGTGTGGGAAAAGCAAAACTTAAAAGTGCTTTTTCTCGGTGATCAGTTTTTCGTGTTCCTATGCTACTGGAAATGCTAAGGAATTTTTTCTATTAAAGATATAACTTTAAAGCAATATTTTTTTCACTCAGGATAATATATTTAATAAAAATGTGCATTGAATAATCGTTTTATAAATTACAAAAAAAATTAGAGCTTGTTAAACCTCGAAAAACAAATTTTTTTTTAAATTTTTTACTTAAAAGGTCAAAAAATAATATCAAATCAAAATATAAGAAAATGAATGCACAGATTTTTTGAGGTAATCCTTGTGATCAAAAAGAAAGTTTGAAACTAGTGCAGAAACAAAAAAGCCTTAGGGTTTTTAAAAAATTGAAATTTTCTTAAATATTTCAAATGTTCAAAAAAATGTTTGAAAACAAATTATTGATTGTTAAACAAGTGTAGAAGCAAAGATTTCAAAGAATTAACTTTTTCACTTGAATTAAAGAAATTTGTTAGAAAGATACCTTTGAGTTATTTTTCAAAATCCTTGAAGCAGTTTTTGATGTGTCCACTTCGAAAAAATTGTGTAAACATTTCGAAAAGATTGGGTTTACTTCGAGGGGTTGGACTTTTTTAGTTTTATTTAGCTAAGATAGCACAAGAAAGATTTACAGAAATGAAATATTAACCACTGGGAATCAAATCCGCAACATCCGTCATGTGAAGAGAAACTTCTATCCCAGAGTCTCAGTGAGTTCAAAATCCTTGAAAGTGTTGACAAAATCTTTAATTTGTTTTTGTCAAAAAAAGGGCTGAATTTTCAATATCTTTTAACATAAAATTGAAGGTTGTGGGATTATTTTTGTATTTGATGTTCCACGGAATTAAACGAAATTTCACATGATCAACCGGACTAATCGCAAAACCATTAGAAATTAACACGGAATATGATATCCCCCCCCCCCCAGTTCTTTCCTCCAGGGGGACAAAAAAAGCAATTTTTTTGACTGACTTTCAGGGCAGTATCACTGATAGTCGTATTTCTATAGGCCGTGTTTCATCCTGTATCGATGGGCAAAATGTGAATACAAAATAGGTGAAAGTGGTACACGATCTATAATTAAATTACGTATCCTTTGTTACAAATTTCAGATAGTTATTGTTTTCTCAACTTTTGATTTGAGATCTTTACAGAAAAAGAAGCATATTCTTAAGTCAGAAAATCACATTATCTGTATTTACAGTACTTAACAGTTGTAAGAAAGTCTGAACATTCATGCACAAATTAATAGATTAGGAAAATTCTTTCTGACATGCGTGTCTGACAGGGACGTCATTTCAAGTTTTTCCAGAGGGGGGGGGGGGCAAAGGGTCCAAACACAATGCAATTTCATAGGAAGACATCAAAAACCACGCTCACTTGTAGGTAAATATATTGATTTCTCAAAGTCAGGAGGGAGCGGTTGACCCCCCCTGCCCCCCCCTAAATGACGGGCATGGTGTCTGATTACAAGCACCTAGGTGAAAAAAAAAATATTTTAAGAAACCATGCCCAAAACAATTAATAACAAACATAATTAGTGCGATTCTCAAAGCATTACAAGAAATAAATGAAGGGTCAGGGGGAAAAACCACGGTTGTCACATTTGATTCATTTTGAGAAAAACGAAATTTAAACTTTACGAACTCATAAACTTCCCCAGTATACTTGTTCTAAAATGACAATAATACATGGACTACAGTGTTTTTTCACGAACATTGCATATACTAAACGAAATTACACTTATTTTTCTAACAGGTGGTAGCATCAGTTTAAATTCAACAAAAAGTGGACTACCGTGGTTTTTCCCCCTGACCCTTCAAATGTTATGTCTAAAAATTAGCTCCTCACGTGGGAGCAAAAGTGCAGAAAATTTTTGAGAGAATTTAAAGAATACTAGAAGAGAGCTATTTCTAATCAGTATAACGTGGCTCTGGTAAATGGATTATTAAACTTGGACGAGTTCCTTTACATTTGCGCAAAACAGGAGATTTTCTCACATTTGCTTGCAAATAGCCGTCATTTTAACACAAATCTGTCTTCCTCGTATTTGTTTTCACTAGTGCAATCTCTAAGCCTCAGCGTATTGGAAATCAACTGATCACAGCCAGGCTATAAACCTTTTACCTACACTTTACGAGTTTATCCACACCAGTACTTGCGAACTCTCGCTGGTATGCTAAATTGAATTTAGCTACCACTTTGAAAGTAAATCTAAGGTTTAATTAAAGGATAGATGCTTCTAGCAATATTATGATTATACCAGACTGACTAGTCCATAACAAGAGAGAAACTGCAGCCTCTGTTTCTCGTAACCTGGCTGTCAGTTTATGCTTGAAGCTTTGACTTCACATAATCTATATACATAAACGACTACTTTTTGTGTGTATGTCCGGGGTAATCTTCCAAACTACTGGTCCGATTTTAACCATTTTTTGACCGTAGATAGCTACAGTAACAGGGAGCAGGATAAGCTATAATTTATTTCCAAAAAGCTTAGTTTTGAAAAAATATTATGGAAAATAGTAAATTTCATGTCATTTCCCCATTGAATGTTTAAATTTTCAGCCCATTGTTGCAAAAGTTGGTTGCCTCGCAACAACAGTAATAATAGTAATCATAATGAAAATTTTGAATCAAGGCTTCTCTGGAGTAAGTATGAAATTTATTGCTTTCTTAGGATTTTTATATTCATCTGTGCCAATAATCGATACTGGGTTAAATAAAAAGAGAATTGATATTGGCAACAGTTAGAAAATAGAAAATGATTTTTTTGGAAAATCACACGGATAAAATAAATACCGCATTTAAGTTTGATTTCACATTCTCCTCCACACCCAGTTAATCTACTGCATGGTCACAAAAAATACCTTTGAGAAATATGATTCTACTGGGGTTAGTTGAAAGTCATATATTTATTATTTGGGATTTGGCATATTGCATTTAAATCCGTGTGACGCCAGGCACATCAGCTAGTGTAACATAAAATTTGTTTATATGCAAATGTCAGTTGAGTAGAACTCTGATGATAACCTAACTAAAATCTCCCCGAAAACAACAGTGTTGTAAAAAAATCCCCCGCCAAGAAAACCTTAAATACTCAGCCTTAAAAAGTTATGATATCGAGTTTTCCCGCCAAGTTTGTGCCAAACTACAACTAACCTGTATGTATAGTTCTTTTAAACTGTTTTCAGTCCTGCCAGGTGGGAATTTTTGTCTTGTGAGGTGGTTGCTTAACTTGTTAACCGGGGAATTAGCTATTGCTCAACTCGTTTCACAATGGGGACTTTTTTTTCGCAGCGATAAGTAATATCACATCACAAATAATAATTCACATCTCAGTATGTAAATAATACAACACAATATTAAAAATTTATAAAACATTGAAATGCACAATAAGAATATACGAAAAATTTCGTCATGCCCATTGCTGTAGGCTTTAATGTATGACGAAATATTTCGTCATACCCAGTTAACTGGTTAATGAGTAAAAACTTCCCGCCTGGCAGGACTGAAAACAATTTAAAAGAACAATCCATATAGGCTAGTTGTAGTTTGGCACAAACTTGGCGGGAAAACTCGATATCGTAACTTTTTAAGGCTGAGTATTTAAGGTTTTCTTGGCGGGGGATTTTTTTACAACACTGTATTTTTTGGGGAGATATCACATGTTTTTGCATTAATTAACAATACTACCATTAAATTAAAAGTTAAAAAAAAAAACCCAACCCTTACTGCCGATCTCATATTAAAATGGACTAAATTGAAGATCCCCCCCCCCCAACCCCGTCGCCCAACAATGACAACATAAATGCTCAGATGTTGAACAGAGCTAGTAGATAGAAATCGGACCAATTTTAAGCATTAATAACTCCGGGGTGCGATGACCCCGGGGGGGGGGGTAAATTTTGGGAAAACGTCCTCAATGTCTCATCGAGAATATTCATACCAAAAATCAACACTAAAGACCCCCGGGGAGAAAAGATACGGAAAATAAAAACGAGGGGGGAGGGGGTGGGGGTCGAAAAACCCCTATGCCGAGCTTTGGGACAAAATAAATGTGGGTGCAAAAACAGAACTCAATCCGAGTTACCGTTTAGTCCGGACCCCTGGCAAACAATTTTAAAAAAAGTGCGAAAAATAGCGATTTTTTAACCTGTATCACCCCTCCCCCTGAGGGTCCTGGATGTTTTGCTTTAGTATGTGCCGTCAGGGGCCGCTGGAGATTGAGTATACCAAAAAAAAAAAAAAACTCTAGGGATCTTTATGGGGCTGAGATACAGAGGGGTGAAAACCCCGGTTTGGTTACACGCGTAATCAGTCCTTAGTCGCTCTTTTACATTTTTCTTGGCGACGGAAATTTCTTGGCTGCTTGTATTTAGTTTTCTTGGCGGGACGGGAGTGATAAAAATTACGAAACCTAAATCTCGCTTTATTCATTTCCCGTAATATATATGAATGATATTTGCTTCCTATTTCCTCACACATTTTCCTGGAGTACTTTTGTTCATGTATACATACACTGCAAAAAATTAATTGTTGTTTCCCATAAACTAAGCTATGTTATACTGTTAAAACAACAGTATAATACGGAAAGCAGACGTTCCAGTTTAAAACTGTAAAATGCACAGTAATAAATTTTAGTTTACTAATATAACATTAGCAATTTTTCCAGTTTATCAGACTGGAAAATTAATATAAAGTTAGCTGTACAGTCGACGCTCGTTATAACGACCACTCGTTATAAAGACTATCCAATACAACGACTGGTGGGAAAAACCTGAAATCATCCCAATATACTCTATTTTCTACCTCTTACAGCGACCCCTCGTTACAAAGACCTTTTTCTGGGGGTCGGAGATGGTCGTTATATCGAGCGTCGACTGTATTACACTGTAAAAACGACATTCATAATTTACAGTGCAAAAAATAGATGTTTTTACTGTATGATACAGATAATTTTATCGTAACTAACTGTAAAAATTGCTAATTGTACAGTAATAAACTGTAAATTGCTAATTGTGCATTAATAAACGGTAAAATTCCTGCTTTACAGTAATAAATTGTAAAATTCCTAAATTTGCAGTTTATTACAGTCCACTTTACAATTTTCAACTGGAACCTCTGCTGCCAGTATTATACTGTAAAAATACCACATTATTTTTTGCATTGTACAGGGTATGGATTAGGGATGCACCGATTAATCTGCCATAATCGCCCACTTTGCCGATTATTAATAATCGGCAAAATCGGGCCGATAAATCGGTGGAGAAAATATTTTTCAAATATTATTCTTCACAGTATAATTTCACTAAGAAACTATGATGAATAATTTTATTAACAGTAATAATAATCCAAACAGTTGATATAAAGTTTTTTTTTTCAAATTAATTATCCTACTTTGAATAAATATACATAGACAATGTTGCAAAATATTTTTCATGTGGTGATAGTTTTCTCTTAGCATGGTGCTTTTAGTTAACCTCTCATTTTCAAAGAATAAAAGTATTGAATTAAAGGCTACTAATTATTAAAAAGCATGTATTAAAAGTACTCCTAAATTGGAGTGCTCACCACAGACTCCCCTCTCCCTTTTTTTTGAATTTTTATGTCCAATTAAAATAACTCTAACAATGTGTCAATGCTATTATTGACAATAATACGAAAATGGGTTCTAAGAAATTTGATAAAATATTGAAATTATTCAAAATCTTCTCTCGGAAATAAATTACTTACTATTTCTTCTTTCTAACTTCGAACTGTATAAGAGAGAAAAAATAGTGATGGTAAAATTGAAAACAATCATCCTCATTATTAATCGACTCAGCCGATTAATCGGCCGATTATCAACTGCCGAGTAATCGGTAATCGGCCAATTTGCTTATCGGTGCATCCCTAGTATGGATTCACGATTGCTCTTTTTCGCAGATCGCTGCAGTGCTCTCGCCTACGAGTGCATCGGAATCTGGTGGTAGCTCTCATTATCCACTCCTTGATGCTTGTTGTCATATCCTTACCGGTGGTGGGAGGGCCGAATGTACCATCCTATAGAGACCTGGTAAATTTTTCCTTTTTTTTTGCTTCTCCCAGTTTAGGAAATAAAGTGAATTCTCATTTATACACAGCCTCATTTATACGCTTTTTTCACTTATACGACCATTTTCAATAGTCCCAGCACGTTCCATAGCAAAATAATGATAATATCATTCGTTTATGCGTCGCTCTAAAGATAAATATTTCACTTATGTGCCGAATTTTTCATAAAATGTAAAAAAAAAATAATTAATTTTCTTTAAAAAATAAGCATGTTTCTTCAATTTCCTATTTAATCTTTGGCCTTAATTGCTCACGGAAGGCATTTTTTCCGCATGAACTAAGTTCAGAGATTGACAATTATCAATTATGCATTGATTTGAAATGATTAGTTTGTGATTAGGTATGCTACAATTTTTGTTTTCTATTTATCATAGTAATTACGTTACAGTAATTGCCAAACCATAGTAATATGTCCTTTTTTTATAGAAACAATCTTATTTATGCTCTCATTAGAGTTTATCTTGCGTTTAAGTCCTTTGAATAGGCTTGTTCACTTATGCGTCTCTCTCACTTATGCGCTTTTTTCTGTTGGTCCCTTGGGCAGGCGCATAAGTGAGAGTTCACTGTATTTCTTTCAGGGGAAAAATGATGAATTTTTCAGCATTTTGAAATTAAGCTTTTTGGGCTCACAATTTTTTTAAAAATAATATGCTTTCAACCACCTTTCGCTACTACTGGGACACATATGCCCAGCAGAGTAGAAAGGTTAAGTCACATTTTTGACCTGATTCAAAGAAATGTTGGCTTGTAGGATAATTTAGAATAAGATTTTAGATGGATTTCGTAGTATTTTTTCAGTCTTGGATCTTCATAAAATATTTTTAAAATTTTCTTCAAATTTACGCTAATTAGAGCAATGCTGCTAAAAATATTAGTACTTAATAATACAGAAATTTTTAATCGAATTGACCCTGAATAATCAAAATCGTTTCAAGAACCATTTATTTGTCAAGCATATACAGGGGATCCCAGACTTACGTTTACAAACTTGGAGGGGAGGTAGAGAACACGATAACAAGCAAGAATGACATTGGAACATATGGGGGGGGGGGGGGGTCGCAAACGCAATGCTATCGCACTACATTCCCACAAAGCCAGAAACAGACAATGGCGAAGCAGGTGACGAGTTGATTGCAGGAAAGCTGTTTCACACAGTATTTTAGTTCATAAGAAAGGGTTAAAGTCGTTGTTGAAAGTTACGTCCTCTAGCTATAATACACGAGTCACAATGACAACTTACCATCCTTAGGAATGACGTGGCATTTTCACAAGCTTTCATTGATTGCTGCATCGTCGTTGTTACTCGCTTATTATGGCTACAGGACTCAATTTGTACAACTCTAACCGTTTCTTAACCCTTCACTGCATGGTGTGCCTGATCTGGCACAAACCAAATAAACCCTCATATATTCCTATGATTTTTAAATGCAGTTAAACTGAGCTTTGTGCCCCTTCTGGAACATTGCTATAACAGTTTAGTGTGATTTTTATGCACTAGTTAGTTGCACTAGTCTAGGTATTACAGTTCTTGCTTTTGAAAAATAGAATGTCTGCATTACAGTAAGAAGTGTGCTTAATCATTATTTCCTTTGTTCTAAACATGTTTAGATATAAATGCTGTACTTAGTGGTAAAAGTTGTTGGTTCCACTTATGGCTTAAAACACATTGTAGATTATTACACTTATCGGTATAAGCTTATACTAAGTGCTTTGTGCCATACGTGGAACAAAGAGTTAAAATATCATTTTTGGCACAAATTTTTAAGATTAATGTTTTTCTTCATTTTTCCTGAAGTCAGGGCTATTTAAAAGGCAACATATGATTTTTTCATGAAAATATAAAAAACCGTGCAGTGAAGGGTTAAAAATCTAAAACAGTGTGTGAAATCATCTCTGTGTAATAAATATGAAACCTTTTTTCAGATTCGTCAGTTTGTGGCTTTGCCTAAATGTAGCGTGTCAGCATTGCATTTGCGGCTATATGTTCCTATGTAATTCTTGCTTAAACTTTCCTCCAAGTTAGTGAATGTCATTCTGGAACATCCTGTAGAAGTAGACCTACACTCCCTTTAAAGATGTAACTTTAAAAAAATCCACTCTACCACTGATTAGTTTGCTAAAACCTGGCATTCCTAAAGCCTTGCCCTCAACTGTTTTTCCCTAGAACTGGTTGTGCAAGAGTGTGGTGTCTGTGAAGATGTACGCTGCTCTCGCCAGCATCAACTGGATGTTCGTGGAAGGGATGTTGCTGCACAGCAGGATCACTACCAACATTTTCCAGAAAGACGCTCCCTTCAAACTCTACTATCTCATCGGTTGGGGTAAGCTTATTCCTCTGCTATTTCTCGACAATATAAACTGTTGAAAAACTGGTGTACTATCAGAAAACCTCTACTGAACAGGACATCGATACTGCATTGTTACGCACAAAAGTGGTATCTGCACTTTTTCACATATTTGAGTTATTGTCACCGGGTGGTTCTTTGTAACTCATTTTGCCTAAATACAAAGTTTTAGTGTTATTTGAGAATGGGTAATTATTATTTTTTTAAAAATCCGAAAAAGTACCATATGAATCAAATACATGGATTCGCAAAACTTAAATGAGTAGTATCTCAGTTTAAGCTCGACTGCATATACCACTTTTGCACTTAACACCTCTGCGTAAAAGTTTTTAAAATAAAAAAATGATTGCAGTACTAAAAGAAATTCATAGTTAACTGAACATACATAAAGTTTTTTAGTAACGGTACAGCTTATATTTAGTAACGCTGTCAATTTTACAAAAAAAAAAAAAAAAAAAAATGCTGTATCACTCCTAGAAAAAATATGGTTTTAGTTTCTTAGAGGTTTTCTAGTAGTCCTGCAGTTTTTTTCTACAGTTTTGTAACGATACAGCTTTTTATTAATCTTTTAACTGTCATGCCCGAGATAGTCTCGGGCACAGCTGGTTTTCGAAAATGTCACGCCCGAGTATTACTCGGGGTATTTTTTTTTTTTTTTGAGTGCATCGTATTGTTATACCCGAATATACAGGATTATTCTAAATGATGGACCCCTTTTTAAAAATTCATATTTATTAAAGTACAAATCCGAAATGAACAATCTTTATTGCAATGGAAAGATGAAATTTCAAATTTTTTTTTAGTGGAAATTTTTGTCTGAAGCTGCAAAAAGAGGGCGCACCAGTAGAGTTTGCACCGGATTAGATTACAATTTGATTTACTGGCGCAGCTGAGGAAAATGGAGACCGTGGACCAAAAGGTTTTCTGCGTTCTTCAGTTTGTAAAAACTGCGTCACAAATTTTAGTGCTGCGGGCATTTCGTGCCAAATTTGGAATTAAAGCCCCAACTAAAAAAAGCATAAGCCGTTGGTTTAAGCAGTTTCAAAAGACTGGTAGTGTTTGTAAAAGCCGTAGTGTGGACGTATTCGGTTACCGCACTCATGTTTGCCGTACAGCACGCGGTGGACACATTGAACAATTATGATTATATATGAAAAAAAATTTCAAATCTTCTCTTTCCGTTGATTTAAAGAACGTTAATTTTCGTTGAAAACTTTAATAAATATGAATTTTTAAAAAGGGGTCCATCATTTAGAATAACCCTGTATATCGTGAGACGTTTATTTCAGCTTCGTCTCTTTGTCAAACCCGACTGTTTCTCGGGTTTGTGCTTGGAAAAGTGTTAAAAATCAAAATAACTTGATAGTTAAAGGGTTAAGCAACAAATTCACAATACAGTTTCTTCTTAAAGAATTCTACTTAGGAAAGACCTGTATCGGAACTAAAAAGTTTATGGAGTCAGTGTTGTGACTCCGGATGAAAGTTATAGACGTAGTTTTCAAAAATACATTATTTATTAAAACAGACTCCTTATTATAACTACTGTATATAAATTATTGTGTTACAATATTTCAGTGCTATTCATTGTCCACTTATGTAGTATGACATCTTGTCTCTTCATCTGTATTTGTCCCACTTGCCCACCGAACTGCTATTTGAAAGAAACAAAATAGTTGTCATGACTTTTGCCCCAAATTTTTTGTAACAAAGAAAGTTGGGAGGGGGGAATGGCATTTTTTCCCTTTTAACTTCCCTGAAATAGATTTTAAAATAAAATATACATAATTTACTTTAGTTATCTTCTGAAACTCTCTTCAGAAAAGTATTTAAATACTGAAAAATATTTATAAGAGTCATAAAACATTCCTAACCTATAACAAGAACGAGAAAATGGCGTTTTCTGTGAGAACAACCCTACAGAGAATACTATATCGAAGCCCAGTTCCCGAAACAACAACACAACACAGCAAAGCTTTCAAACAATTTGAGTTTTTTATCGTATGAAAAAACAATAGAAATTTTCGGTGACGGAAGAATAGCAATATTTTCAAAGATAACGAGACTTTTATTTTTCTGCGTTGAGCAGTGGTTGGTGTTAAACGCCCCATAATTCTTTGTTTTGAGTCAAATTGCCATACCGAGTATATTAATGTATGCACTAGTGCAGACTTGTAAGATCCAGACACTACCTTTCAGAAGAAAACCCTAGCTGTGGAACTATGTCTATAAAATTAATGGTTTTATAGCTAAATTTTATTTTATGAATTGAATCTATAGGAGATGTCTCTAGAGAAATAAAGAATCATTAAATAAATGTACATATATATTGATTTAGCAGTTTTTTTAGAGCAACTGTGTAAAATAACATTTTTAAAAAATACTGCGACTTAATGTTATACATTTCCAAGCTTGTGAACATTTTTTTTTTGGAATTCAGCTCTTATGATATTTTATGAAAAGAAAAGAGGTTTTGATATCATTGTGATGCATAACTTATTTCAAAAAGCACAGTATAATTTCGAACCCTAAAAAAAGCATCTGTTAAAGCTAATCCAAAATCCCTAGGCACTATTAAAAAAATTCACCAGCCCGTGGTATTGATACATCGACCAAAAAACATCGATGTGTGTTTTCAAGCATCAATGTTTCAAAACATAGATCTTTTTTTAAAAAAATTACTTACTCATTTAAATGTACAGTAATACAGTAACTCCCCAACTATCAAACTATCAAACACGTCTTCGAACGAAATTGATAGTGTAACGGCTGATTAACGATATAACTTTTGGCTGCATATCTTGATGGTTTCTTTTTTTGATGAAATATAACACATTCAAATAAAGAATGATAATGAAAAAAATAAAATTTAAAAAAATGGCGAAAGCAGGTTAGAAATGTTCTAGAAGCATCGAGAGCAAAACATAGATAGTAATCGTAGAAAATATTTTCTAATGAGATTAATACTGAAACTTCTGATAAAAGATTAAAACCTCTTAATACGTCTGCATGTCGTATATTTTTTATCAAGCTTTTTTTGCTGGATATAAAACGTCGACATCGAAAAAAACATTGAACCCAAAACATCGATGTTGGGAAAACATCTACCCTCAAACATTGATGTTTTAGCAAAAACATCGATGTTTCCAAAACATCGATGTCGCATCCCTACTCAGGATTATACGCATTTTTTTTTGCCAATAGATAGGGTAATTCTATCGAAATTTGAATGGGGCCCTCAAAAATATCAATGACTGCAATACTAGGATAACATTTGATTCATAATAACTCTTGCCATGAAATCAGGTTTTATCGAAGAAAACTCAGGGCTGCGGAGTCGGAGGAAAAATGGTCGACCCGACTCCGACTCCGGGATTTTAAAACTTTCGACTCCGACTCCGACTCCCGACTCCTGCTTTTTTTTATTATTATTTTTTTTACCCAAATATGAAGAGGGAAAAACCCTAAACAAAGGTTGAAATATTAAGTCCATTTTTAAAAGTTTCATTTTTATTCAGGGTCGTAGCTAGGACTCACTTTAGGGGGGCAGATAGCAAGCTGGGGTATCCCAGTCAGAGGTCATGAGAGGTCATTGTGACCTCTCAAAAAGTTCAATTTTCTCAAGAATTCTCGCAGGTAATTTCACCACATTCACCTCAATTCTCGGAGGTCACTGTGACCTCCCAAAAAGTTCATTTTCTCCAGAGCAAAAGACAAGTGCCGCTCTTGTCATTTGACTCCGTACATAACTAATCATTTTCTTGTTAAATGGCCAGACTTTATTTTAACACATTGCATTTTTGCTGCAAAGACCCGCCATTTGAAGCACTTTTTAATGATCCTAGATGCTAAGGATTTGGATATTGGACGCTGAAAATTTGTATCTGTTAGTTTCAAAGACATGTTTTCACCTCCATAAAATTTCATCCAAATCGGAGCTGGTCGGAGTCGGAGTCGGAGTCGACATGTTTTTCAGCGACTCCGACTCCTTTGGTCCAAAATCAGTCCGACTCCGACTCTTCGACTCCGACTCCGACTCCGCAGCCCTGAGAAAACTATACCAATGACTTCTTTCTTACTCATTGTATTATTAATTTCACTACCGGACAACAAAACCTCGGCGAGCATAATGCCCTGCTCTATCCATTTATTGACTCAGTAATTTGTAAAGGACAAAGCACGCTACTGGCAATGGAGCTTCTGCCATTGTGCCATTTGCGTAGCTATGATTAAGGGATCTAGAAACTTTTTGAAGGCTGTTACGGGATCAAAGCGTTCCTTTCGCTCTTCTTTCATCGAATGTTGGAGCTTTGTAATTGCGAATTGATTTTGCTTTGACATGTGGGTAGTATATTGGCATCCGGGGATGTTTAATGCATGTTTTTCCCCCGTTGTTTAGTGAGATAATCGGGTTTTGGTGGGAGGACGCGCTCTTAATGCTGTTTGTTTAATTTGCCTTTGATTTCGGCGTTAAATCTTTTGATGAAAGCAGTGGTATGAAGTTGGGCAAAGAAATATTGTCTTTTATCTTAGTATTTTGCTGATACTAATTTCTGGAAGCAAATATTTAGTTTTAACCAAAAGATGCCAGCAGAAATGTGTGCCGAATACTAGTTCTATTCTTTTAGGGCAGAGTCTCTTAATCTATTTGCTACATGGAACCTTTTCTTATGTCCATTTATCTTTACAGAGCTCTTTGGTTTTCTTCGATAGTATAGTTTGAAGGAAATAACAAAAATAGTTAAAATTTTACTTACTGTCCCTGAAGTAACTTAAAACTTTCTTAAAGCTTTAAACAAATATTTTTCAAACAAAATTTTAAAGTTTAAATTTTCACAAGATTTTGGGCAAGATTTAGTGGTATTTATTTTAAGGCTTATGGATGAAAATTGAATGCTTGAGTCATCTATATACATAAAAGACTACTTTTGTATCCGTATGTCAGGGGTTATCTTCCAAACTACTGAACCGATTTTAACCATTTTTTCACCGTAGATAGCTGCAGTAACAGGGAGCAGGATAAGCTATAATTTATTTCTAAAATGCTTAGTTTAAAAAAGTTATTATGGAAAATAGTAAATTTCGTGTAGTTTCCCCATTAAATGATAAATTTTCAGTCCATTCCCAGGAAAAAATGTCAGCAGAAAACCTGCAGGTTTTATGCTGACTATACAGGTTTTTGGAAGGTCACTTCAGGTTTTACGAAGAAAAAACAAAAACACAGGTTTAATGCAGGCACACTTCAGGTTATAAGCAGGTTTTTGGAAGGTCAATTCAGGTTT
>JAXGGA010003171.1:0-107255 GCA_038373865.1 Uloborus plumipes
AAAAAAATCTACGTAATTAAATGCGAAACATGATTTTTTGTCAAAATAATTCATTTTTACGTTACTTCTAAAACACAACTTCTTTGAAAGTTTTACATGCTTAAATGTGGCATGCATATAAAAATGTGTCAAGGTGGAAACCATACAGTGAGTCAGCCTTTAAAAAAACTATTGATGAAAGAAAACATTTTTATAAACATGATATCATCAAAAATTTTATACAATATAATTTCATATTTTTTCGACATACAGTTTTAACTCTACCTAACAACTGCCGTGTTTAATTCTTTCAAAATAATCTATATACCTCATGTGAGTTTTGTCTACAAATTTGATGACGGTTTGAATGAATGTTTTCGCTTTAATACATAAATATGAAAATCAACACTTGAAGCTAGGTAAATAGGCTTTAACGTGATTAACTTAGGGAGCACTCGCGCTTGCATGACTATTTTGAAAAACCAATTCTTTACATTTGACATTCACCGCTTTTTTCCCCATAATCCAAATTACCTGTTGCCTGTAAAAAATATATATTTTTGATTTTCGAATTCAACTGATAGTGCCGCATTTCTTATTATATTAATTTTTATAATCTAAATTATTCTGCTGTTGGTAACAATCTAAATACCATTAATGATGGATGTAATGAGCAATAATTCTCATATTACAACTAAGAAAGTGTATCATTTCTTAAAACGCTCTTTATAAAAAAGCTTATCTATCAATAAATTTGAAATAAAACATTTTTATTCGCATTTAGCTTGCTTTTTGTTACCATGCAGTCATTTTTTTTCAACTTCATAACACTGAATTTGCTAGCTGAATTTTAAAATTATCATTAGGTTTATTTTGCATTTCACTGTTTTAGAAATTCAGGGAAGTGCACTTGCTTCCATTCAGTATCTATAAGTTAATTACATCAACCTTAAATTCTTTCAAAAACGAAACATATTACTTAAACATGGAAAATTTTAATATTCACTTGAAGGATAATTTGACATGGAAATGCATCATGTATTATTTAAAACTAGATTTTTGCCTTTGCAAAGCATTTTGTGCCATTGTAGATGAATTCGAAACATTTAACAGAAGGTAAATTACCAGATTGCACAGAAGTTATGTTTAAATGGGGTTGTTCGTAATGCATCATTTTATCTCATATACTTTATAAATGTTTCGCTTAATTCAGATATTACATGCTTTGTTATCTAGTTTTGATTTTTATTTTTCCCTTTTATTTTAGTTATATTTGTTTTTAATGATTTGTCATAAATATTTGCAATGAAATGCTTTAAAATTAAGTTTCAACTTTATTCATTTATTATAAGAATACAAATTATCGGCGATACTTAATTTTGCAGTAAGTAATGTTAAAATGTTATAGTGCTTACTATTGCTTTTTATAAGTTGCAATACTTCAAGATTGCGTAGATTTATTTGCTGTCTATATAATAATTCATTAATTTCTTTCGTACAAACAGTTGGTTGTGTTTAACACTTTAATGGTCTACCTTCACTCATTAATACCATTATCTATCTTTATCTACACAACTCAATTGTTTACTTGGTGTCGGACTAGTATCTTTATTTTATTAACATTAATGGTATATTTAATTTAAACCCACCTTGTTACTGATATTGTCCGATGTCGATATGTTTACTTAGTATTGACATCAGAGCTACATGTCGACTGGCATTAGCCGTCAGAAATTCCTCCTAGATTCAGTTTGAAGTTATTATCAGCATAATACGTTTATATTAATGCATTTTTGCATGAAAACATTTTTGATTACTTTCGGAAGACTCCAAAAGTTGTTAACGGAAGAAAATTCTTAATAAAAATTGCAAAATAACAATAACAGTAATTTTTTTTCTCATGAAAATAGGATTTCTTGAAAATTCGCTTGTTTTTACGTATTAAAAAATAGTCCATTTTCATGCAATTTTTTCTAAAAGTATAAGGCATTTGATATAGAAATAGAAAATATGCACAATTATGCTGTAAATTTTCTCTATTTTTAGTTTTTATGAGCTAACAAATCAAGTGAAAATTTTCAAATATGCAAACAAATCAAACTAGCCGACCCATGCGAAGCCTTGACATTTGAGAGAAAAAATGCCCGTCTTTTGAAGTAATTTTTCGTATAACTGCAGAAATGAGAGCTTTTTTTTCCAGCTGATAACAGTGAAAAAATCTTTAAAATGATGTCTCACTTTTAAAGTGTGATGCAATATTACTAAAGTTGTGTCCCACTCACCAAATAAGTAAATGAAAATCACCTTGGAGAAATGATATGTAATCATACACTGGCGGAAAAAAAAATCCCAACACCAAGAAAAAATTGCCGTAGAGTAATGAAATTTGGGTAATGCAATTGTCTAGTTAACATGTTTAATTGATTAAATGTACAAGATCACTGGCTAATTTAAGCTCAAGAAAATGCTGTGCAAATGTGAAATTATGTTAATTTAATAGAGGGTGTAACCTCCAGAATTTTGAAGGCAAGTCTGCAAGCGTGCATGCATTATGTCATACAGGTGCCGAATGTCACTTTGTGGTATGGAGTTCTATGCTTGTTGCACTTGCTGTGTCAATACTAGGACCGTCATTGCTGACTGTGGATGATGCTCGAGGTGCCATCCCATGATATCCCATACGTTATCAATTGGAGACAGACCTGGTGAATTTGCAGGTCATGGTAACATGTCAGCACTCTGTAGAGCACATAGCGTTACAGCAGCGATGTGAGGGCGAGTGTTATCCGGTTGGAAAACGCCCCCTTGAATGCTACTCATGAAGGGCTGTACTACTGGTTAAATTAATAGACTGACGACAAATTTTCAGTCAGTGAGTTTGGGATAACCACAAGAATGCCTCTGCTGACGTAGGAAATTGCTCCAGAGACCATAACTCCAGGTGTGAGTCCCGTGTGTCTAGGCCGTAGACCGCTTGAATGCAGGCGGTCCCCTGGCCTCCTTCTGACCAATATACAGCCACCACTGGCACTAATTCAGAATCTGTTTTCATCAAAAATTACAACAGATCCCCACTCCGACCTCCAGTGAGCTCTGTCGTGGCACTACTGCCGTCGGAAAAAGCAATGGTTTGCAGTTAATGGAATACCAGCTACAGGCTGCCTGGCTCGGAGCTGTCCTTGAAGTAAACAGTTTCTTACCGTTCCTTGGGTCACGACGGTACCAACTGCAGCTCGAATGTCAGCCGCAGATGCAGTACGATGCGCCACAGCCGTACGCAAGATTGGGCGATCTTCCTTCTCAGTCGTGCCAAGTGGCAGCTCGGAACTCGATCTTCTTGAGGTAGTACCATCCCTTGCCCATAGCTTCCAATAATCATGCATGGTGGAAACATTCCCACCCAAGTCTTTCTGCAATATCGCGAAATGAAAATCCACCTTCTCGTAGCCAATTTGTACGACCTCGTTTAAACTCGGTGAGCTGTTGATAATGGCTTCTTCGTCTTCTTAAAATGTATTCCTGGCTAACATGAACGCAATTCGTCCAATTTCACCGAAAAATAATACACACGAGCTTCACAACACGCTTTTAAAACAAGCCTTATTTGCATGTTCTGAGTGACGCCAGCTGCGCCACACTTATGCGCGGAACACGAAATTTCAATCGATGTCATCTTTCAGTTGTATAAACACGCCTACCAAATTTCGTTTATCTAACACAAGTCTTTCTTGGTGTTGGGATTTTTTTTTCCGCCAGTGTAGAACAAGTTGGGTTAGGAATGTACTAAAACACGCGCTTAATTTTCACTCAACTTTATTTGTGCTATAATTTTAGCTTAGAAGCAGAACTTTTAAAATAATGTTACTCATTTTATTTGAGTTTGTCTATACAATAACTTTTGAAAAAACTCAGTTTAATCTCACATTTTAAACTTAAATAACATAGCCTAATATTATTCAGCTGTCCCCACAATATTCTACTTGTTACATGTTTGCTATTACCAGTAAATTGAGAAACATTCATTAACTATTCTACCTTGAAATTTACTGTGAATCCTTTTAGTTTAACATTTTATCGTAGATCAACTGATATCTGCCTAAAATGCGACCAATTTATCCTCTCGACACAAAGCATTAACTCTGACTAAAGCTATTTTGTTTAACCATGAATCAAACTAACGAAGCAGTAGTATATGTAATTCTGGAAACCTTTTGAACTCCACAACATAAAATACGAGCTAATATTTTTATATACACGTTATTGCTTAGTATCACTTCAATTTAGCTTTTTTTCAGAAACGTATTTGTTTAATAATTATGAAAAGGTTTTTAAATAGGCTACATGGGGTCTAATGGAGGGCAACTTGTTAATAATTCTTTTAATACTTTAGCCTTACATTTGCTAAATTCAAACTAATTCGCCATATATATAGTGCCTTTTACTATGATGATGTAAAAAAGTGTTAATCTTTTTTGTTTTGTAATTTATCATTTCTTATATGGGCGATTTTCTGTAAACTCGTCATTTTCCATACAGAGTTAGTCCGGGTATGCTTTTTTGAAATGTTCGTATAATTATAATACTATTGCTCAGGAAATGAATCTATTTGGTTCGAAAGAGGGTCAATTGAAGTAGAAGTTTTTCTGATAAATCATGATAAGGGGCAAGTCCTCTGTCTAGTATAACTAGGCAGAGGACTGTATATTTGCACTTTGTTGCGTAATATCTGCAAAATAATTGGAACATAATTAATTTCGAAACTTCCTATAAATTTAGGCACAAAGCGTTAGTCACAAACCATAAGAACTAATATGTTTCATACTTAAATTAATTAACATTAATAGAATCACTTCCCAGAGGGTTTTTTTTTGCAACGGCACAGATGCATACTTTTATCTCAAACGTGGCTCTAAAACTAAACTAAATGGTGTTTCAACAACGTTCTCAGCAATTTTGGCTAATTCACATTGATTACTTTAAACTTCATGCCAAAAACATTTACAAGAGTAACATATTTTTACTACTGCAGTTTCGAATTTGTGGCAGGAGACTGTTTGAAAAAAACTCCAGACAGAATTTAGATGAAAATATCAAGTTTTAGAAATACATAATGACACCTTATTTTATTAAAAAAAATATAGTTGCATTATTCCAATTTTAGATATTAATCGCCAAATTTATGTAGTGTTAGTAGTTTTTTTTTTTTTTTTTTTTGAAATATTACCTTTAAGTGTTAGACAATGCGATTGGGACAGCCAGGGGACTGTGTTTTTAGTACTTAAATAATTTCTAGAAAAAAAAAATGTTTATCACTCCAAATACAATTGGACCACAAAGTACACTAGGTGGCCAAAAGTATCCGGACACTTTCAAAAATTTACATTTTTACATATAGCTGGAGAAATAAGTGATGAATTGTTCTTTAACTTTAGTCATACAAAATATAGGCTTCACCGAACATTTCCAAGTTGAAATTAAATTACCCTTGCATTTGGGGGACGATAAGAAGGGGGGTCGAAAGAATAACCGCTTTTTGACCATAACTCTTTGAAAATAGCTCGGAATAAGCTGTGCATTTCAGTAATTAATTAGCATACTATGTATAATTACTATACAAATTCAAATGAACGCACCACTCTTACTTCCGAAGATATGAAACATTTTTTAAAAAACGGCAATTTTATTTGAAGGGTTTTTGCTCATAACACGCAGAGTTTTTGATCAAACCTTATCAAAACTTCAGGAAAGATGACAAAATACAAGAGAAAGAACATACTAAAACGGTTTTTAAAAATATTAAAAATCCGATGAGATATGAACGTTAAAAGGAAAAAAAATTTCACGGCGCATGCGCGAACGACAGAAATTTATAACTACGAAAATATTGTAGCCTGGTATATACTGCATCTTATAAAAAAAGTTCCAGTTGAATATCATGAAAATTGAAAAAGATATCAGCGATCTAGTGAGCTGTATTTCATTCATTCGCAGACAATACATACATAGTGAGGGTCTGCCCACAAAGAGCTATTTTTAAAATTAAGGTTATTTCGTCATCGTTCAAAACCAACGTTTCAGGGGGTCTCCGGATACTTTTGGCCACCTACTTATAAGGTCTTTTTGGCCGAATGGGCGAAATGTGACTTCTATGCCAAATATAAATTTTTAAACAGTATACAATTTAACATTGAAAAATATGCTCGATTGTCCCCACACTATTTGTGAACAACCCCTCTCCATTTATGAATTGACTGCAAATGAATGAATTACAGCTCATTAGATCGCTGATATCTTTTTCAATTTTTACGATATTCAACTGGAACTTTTTTTATAAGATGCAGTATACACCAGGCTACAATATTTTTGTAGTTATAAATTTCTGTCTTTCGCGCATGCGCCGTGCAAAATTATTTCCTTTTAACGTTCATATCTCATCGGATTTTTAATATTTTTAAAAACCGTTTTAGTATGTTCTTTCTCTTGTATTTTGTCATCTTTCCTGAAGTTTTGATAAGGTTTGATCAAAAACTCTGCGTGTTATGAGCAAAAACCCTTCAAATAAAATTGCCGCTTTTTAAAAAATGTTTCATATCTTCGGAAGTAAGAGTGGTACGTTCATTTGAATTTGTACAGTAATTATACATAGTATGCTAATTAATTACTGAAATGCATAGCTTATTCCGAGCTATTTTCGAAGAGTTATGGTCAAAAAGCGGTTTTTCTTTCGACCCCCCTTCTTATCGTCCCCCAAATGCAAGGGTAATTTAATTTCAACTTGGAAATGTTCGGTGAAGATTATATTTTGTATGACTAAAGTTAAAGAACAATTGATTACTTCTTTCTCGAGTTATATCTAAAAATTTAAATTTTTGAAAGTGTCCGGATACTTTTGGCCACCTAGTGTATCAATGCTTTACTTGAATTAAGAGAGATAATAACTTTATTAAACTTTATCATTTTTGAAAAATTCGGTCAGGATAGCCAATTACGAGTTTACAGAGAATCGCCCATATATTCGAAGCTTATTCTTTACATTTAGCAGAGGGTAGGTTTAAAACATTACTGCAAAATGACACTATTATCTCAAGCAGTGTACAATTTGCCTAATTTATTTTAAAGATTTCAGAAGGCATACACTGGAATTATTAAACTCTAAACTTTATACAAAAATTGTATATTGAAACCTGTTTCTCATATAGAGGAACTGATCCAATATTTGTTTTCAACCCATGCAAAAATGTTTTCTTGTGAATTGCTTCATGATTTGTGAGACTTTTTTTATATCTGGTTTGTCGTAACGGCTTCGAGACATCGATAAACTATTGAAAACTTTTTGGGCGTCTGGCGACAGTCTATATCCGTTATCAATAGTAAAACAAGAACCAATAGTCATAAAGAAGATGGAAATTCGAAAAGAGAAACTAAAATAAATGTTTGAATGGAGTAAGTCTGCGTGCAAAAATACTTAGCGGCACAAACCTAGGCATGTGAAATAATCTTACTACATCTCAAATTGTACGAGAATTGTTAACATCTAGGTTAAAAATTGAAGGCCAACTGAAGCAACTCTCGCAGCAATAACGTTTGTGAGACGAATCACAAAGATAAAAGTAAGAACTTCTAAGAATTGCCCAATCGCTCTAATTGAGTAGCGAATCTTCCAACGAAAATATTTTTTAGCAAAACTGGAAAGTATGACAATAACTTTTTTTCTTAAAGTTTTTCCATGAAGGAATTACATGCAAAGATCTTGCTCTAAGTTATGATTTTTTACAGTGTGCTTCTAAGAAAGGAAGCTGTCGCTTCAAACTTTTCCAATCACTGAGGTTAATTTTTTGATGTAGAAAATAATTCTTCATTAGAGTATGTCGCAACAAATAGTTTTACCGATTTACAGTTCGACACTTCGTGTATGTCGCTAGACAATTGTACTGAAAATTCTTCACCTGGCAAATACATCTTACCTTTGTAGAGAGCGGGAAAGTTTAAGCGGTAGAGACAACATTTAAGATTGATCGATGAAGCTACCACTTCTACAAACACAGTGTGTGATGCTTACCCGAATGTACTAATGTTGGCATTGTTATGTACGTCAGATGAAAAAGAGGGCATTTGTTACATATATCGTGAAAAAACATATATTGTCATGGATTCGGGAATGGCATACTACCCATAATGGATATTTTGTGGTCAAACTATTACTGACGTTGGTACTAATGGCATTTGAGTCTGCTATAGGAAGGATAGGTTTGTTTCTATACATATTTTGAATCACACTTTTCAACGATAGCAAAACTTTTGAAGGATTCCTTTGAATACGTTTCCCCTTTTTTTCTTTAAATGTTTACATTTTACTTAAATTTTCTCTTCGCACTGTCGAATAACGTTGAACTACAAGTTTAAATATGAAACAAGAAGCACTCTCTGATCTTCTTAGGTAAAACTTGCATGCGTCAGGTCTTCTCTGTTCTTACCAAAATAGGTGTGTTAGGTAAGATAACAATAAGGGGAAGAATAATAAGAAGCATTTTTGATCAGTATCAAACAACGTGGAACGATGCTAATTTTAAACACATAGTTTCGTCAACTATGTCAAAAGGATATAGCAAATGCAAGTTTTAAATTGAAAACTTCAAAAGGTTATCCCCCACAACACATCTACTCTTTGTTAAGTGGAACTGTTCGTGAGTGCTAGGCGTGGTTTTAATGGACGGACAGTATCTAAATTTTCTGAATCATCAAATTCGTTAACTGCTGTATTTGACTAATTGGCTGGGAGTAATAAAGTTTATCGGTTGGCCTCGTACTTTTTTAGTCGCGGGCTCTGATCTAACCGTCTAAGTGTCCCCTTGGTGCATTTTTGAGCTGTAGAAAATCGCGAGCTTCCACATAGCATAATTGAAGGACGTGGGAGATGAAGGGGTTATGTGACAAAACAGAAATTGCGAGTAATTAAAGTTCAAAGTTTTATTGTTGCAGTTGTTGCAGCTTTTTTGTTTTCTGGTTTTGACGTTAGTGTGCGTATGAGAGTGGTCTAATCACATCTACTTTTTGATGGACCGAGTTTTATTTGCTTACTTGTAACCATTACTTTCCATTGTTAAGAGTGTTTATTTCTTAAAATATAACATAACCCCTTCATCTTACAAGCCTTTCAATTGCGTCATGTTTTTCAGCTCGGACAATCTCCGCTAAATTAAACTCTAAGTGCAATTTCACGTCGTCGTATAGGATGCCTCCGTCTGATGAGAAACTGGGAATCGAAATTATCTGCGTTGTAGACAACCGTATCTTAATGGCCACATATGCTAAGGCCGCATATGCAGCCCCATTTGGAATAACGTACGAACACATACGAAACTGTAATAGAAGCATAAAATTCATTTTCTGAAAAGAATTAATTTCAATCGAAATTTAATGATTGCGAAAGAAAGTAAAACCCTCTCTTTGCTAAAATTTTTTCTTAACAAAAAAAAAAAAAAAAAACTGTTAGCAACTCAGAGCTTTAAAAAATATATGTATATAAAGATCGCACATTCTAGTCCCTACATAGAATGCAATTAGTCTTTTATATCAATTGGCAATGTATTAAAAAAATAAATGCTCTTGCTTTGTCGTTCACAAAATTCTTTCGGAGCATGGTTTTTATAACATGATACGGCAATGGAGATAGCTGTTATACAAATAAATATAAAATGTGTGTAAATAGTATTAAAAATTAGTTTGTCTGTGAATTAACAGTGCTGAGCTGAATGTAATTTTAAAGTACCAATTACTTAAGATTTTAACCAAAAAAAAAAGAAAAAGAAAAAAAAAAAAAAAAAAAGGAAAAAAAAAAATACGAACGCCACTTTTGCCCGAATACAGGAGGTATATTACTTTAGCTATCTATTATCAGCTGAAGCAAAAAAAAAATGCAGGTGCAAGTACACTAATTGGATAATCATGTCATGCAGGGCTGAACTTCCAACAAAAAGTGCCTATAATCCTTAAAACGTATTTAAATGCGTAAATAGTCTGAATTCGACCAAAATTGTAAAAATTCCGTAAAATTGAAACTAAGGGGATTTCCAATGTAAATTAAACTCTGGTATCATGTAATATTTAGCAAAAGGACAAATCTCTGACTTTTGCAAGTTAACGAATGTTAAAAGTATTAATTTGTGTTAAAATAAACGTTAATTATAAGACATTAATGAGTGTTTTTGTGTTTAAACTTAAAGTATCATTAAAACGATAATTAAATGACGTAGGAAATGCACAACTTGGTGAAACATAGTAGAAATGTGCTTTGGGTGCTACAGGAAACTAATTTTTAAGTGCAGAGGCAGTAAGCTTATCGGCGAAAATCTTTCGTCAGATACCTTTTCACACACAAGGCCACTTTTTTATGTTGAGAAAGGGTATATTTGTAAAACCGAAACAATTGTCCACATTTTTTTTTCCTACGCATTTGATACTTTTTTTTTGATTACCCCTGAAATGTTGACTCTTCAAAAAATAATAAACATAGGAGATTTTGCATCTGTTTCGTAAATTGTTTTCTATATGCATAATTTTAAAACTAAGGAAAACATTAATTTCAGTGACTTTTTCTCTTTTAGAAACTTTTAATGGTGAATTCTAGAAAAAATCATATTCAAACAATAAAGAAAAAAAAAAATGTGTTTTCTACTATGCGCAAAGTTTTAATTTCTAAAGTAAGCTGACACACTATTGGGCAAAGTTTTAAAAATTGAACCATGTTTTTCTTCTCATAAAGAAATATTTGCTATTCATTTTTAAAATACATTACTCATTTTTGTGCACGCATAAAAATATGGCGTCAACAATTTTTTTAGAAGTTAGTCTGAAAGATTAGTCTTAAGTTATTAAATTATTATGCTTGAACGTGTGTTTTGCGTTAGATCTACTTTTTAAGGTATATGCTGCTTAAGTACTCAACGCGCGTAATATTTTTCTTTTCATCTGCTTACATCTCAATTTTACAGTGCACACATTTTTCAAAGGATTACAGTACCTGTTTGTTTACACACAAGATCTCTTTGAAATGCATCCAACTGTAGCCATAGCGAAAGAAAGGAAAAACAAAGTATTTTAAATCAAATAATGCAAAGTGCGATATCTAATTCCAAAAAAAGGAGCATTTCAGCTATTTGAAAAGGGAAAGTATATGTGCGTAAAAACAAAACTGAGGAAAAAAAAGCAGAAAGAACAATCTTTAGAATCAACAAGAGCTGTGAATTTAACAAGCAGGTGCTGTGAAGCTTAGCCGAAAATAATATAAAAGCTTCAGGCGTATCTTTTCATACAATGGATTTTTAGAAATACAAATGGAATTTTTTTCTTCTTGAAATCAAATCTTCTCTTATATTCGTATTTACGCAAATGAGATTAAGTACTTTTCTGGACTGATAATACAGAGCTTACATATTTTTTTTTCTTTTAAACGGGAAAGAATTTTAAATGTGGTGCTTTTATCCATTTGAGGTTATCATTGGTTTTGTAGTTAAGCTAAATGAAAATAATAATGCTATTAGAATACAATGTATTAAAATCTCCAGAAGTGAAGTATATATATGTATATACAGAGGGAGAGAGAGGGAGAAAGAGAGGTACTAAACTTTGTGGAAGGAACTATATAATTTGTAGATTTTTGCATGCCTTTTATGCATAAGAATATTTAATGTTTTTATGTAATGGTAAATGCATTTTTATCGTACTTATCTTTCTTTACACAAAGCATTTAAATTTCTGAGGATGAAAGAAATCGGTTTATGAAAGCTTAAATCAAACTACAAAAATAAGAGCTCAAAATCATTAACTCTTGGTGTCTAGAAACACGTCGTTTACTCGATTGGGCATTTAAAGCTAACTAATATTGGGCATTTGAAGCACTAATAAAATTTCAAATTCTGATTAAGGTTTTTTTGCATGGTTTCATATAGATCATTGGATAAAATATTGGCCTAATTTTCTTAAAAAGAGAGTCAATGAAAATCATAATTTTATTCAATACTTTTCCTTACTGATACATTACCAAATATACAATTCGAGCAAAACATCAATATTGTTATGATTACTGACTGGGTTTTGTAGTCTAAATTAATTGCTAAAATTTGAAATTTTTTTTCACAAATTGAAAACTTTTAATGATGGGCCACCATTGATTATTTCGTTAGTACACCACCATGTACGCACTATTTTAACTGAGTGCACGTTTTGTGTTAAGAAATAACATTAAATTTAAATTTTATATCAAATCCTTACGATTGGGGCTTATTTTAAAAGGTTATTATTTTTGGAGCCAATTTGCTAATTTAATTACATAGCATATACAGCATTTCAATTAATTACATAGGAATAAATTACATAGCTTAGGAAGAAATAATTTGCGTAATGAGAAAATGTCCTTTTTATTTTCTAAATCAGTAACTTATTTTTTTAATCCATTGAAAATCAGTAATTCTATTGTTTTCCACGAATTAATCAATGCATATTTCCCACTCAACAGCATTAAACATAATGTTTAAAAACATTTAACTGCATACAACGACATAAATAATTGCTATGAAAATAATATGATGATCAAATTACAGATATCTTCCGATGCACTGGATATTTATTACATTTGTAAATAGTCTGTCATTTTTAGCACACCGTATTCCAAAGCAATCTTCATTTTTTATGCAGGGTTAATTAAATCCTCATTAAATATGCATTTGCCTGATGACAAAATCATTGTTCCGATATTTATCAAGAGCCGCTGAAAGCTTTAATTTTACACAGGAAACAAATGGTGATTTATGTTGTTTGATTACGTGGAGTGAGATGGATAGTGCACAAAAAATGTTTATACGCAAAATTGCAATTTTTACAGAAAAGGTTTCATGAACTTTCGCTAGTACTAATTAAGAACTTTTTAATCTGACTGAAATTAACATTTGAACAGCGTGCAATGTGACTTGTTTGGTTTACAGATTGAGGGAAGATACGATAAGGTTTTTTCCGAGGCTTAGCCTAAATGATTTATATTTCTCTGCAAAAACTAAATATTGTTTTTAAAGTTTAACACAGCTGATTTTATGGTAATGAACTGCAAAATTCTGCTGTAAAATTGTTAATTTTACAGTTTGCTGCCGTGTATTTTACAGTTTTAAACAGGAACCTCTGCTACCAGAACTTTACTGTTGTTTTCACAGTATAACAGATTTAAGATTTTTAGCAATAAACTGTAAAATTGCTAAATTTACGGTAAGAAACTAAAATTGATAGTTTTATAGTTTATTACTGCGCATTTATTATGGCAAACTGAAACCTCTGCTTTCAGTATTATACTGTAAAAACAACAGTTTATATTTTGCTGTTTGCGGTTTCAAATGACTGTTTTTTAAATTTGCACTCTCGCGATGTACACGCGCAGGTGACATTTAAAAATATAAATACAACATAAGTACACATGTTCAACTGTTCACCTTTGGTCTCATATCACTCATTCCAACTATAATCTAGTTATTTTTCAAACCGCATTTTCCATTCACAGTTGCAGGTTTACGTAAAAAAAGGAGGGGGGAGGGCAGAAATATTTCCAAATTTTTTTGAAGTATTCTGAAATTATAGTACTTTTCGACACAAGGCTAGGTTTTCTTGACAGTTTTTTCAATAAGATTTGGTCGAAGCTGCGTAATAATAGTCAATGAAAAACAACCTTAAATATGGAATTAAACTTCCTTAAAAAAATAAAAAAAAGGATCCATAGACGTGCATCTATAAGCTCACATTTTTGCGAAACGCGTGCCTGCAGAAACCCCGCGCACTTGTGCTTTTCAAAGTTGTACTATATACTTTTATATGTAAGCAATGAAAACGTTTAGCATGCTTAGATTTTATATTTTTCTGCTCACAAAAGAAAAATCATGCGAAAAACGGTTTGAACTAAATGTCTTCACTTGATAGCTGTGAGTGTTTCCATTGTGAGAATACATTCTTCTAGGGATCGTCCACAAATGATAATACGTTTTAAGCTAAGAGCTTGTGAAATTGTGAGTTTGGGACAAGTTGGAGGGAGGGTGTAGAATAATTACAGTATTATTTTTCAAGACCAATACACTTTTGACAAGAGAAGGGGAGGAGGTGCAAAACTTTGTGACACTGGAGTACATACGTTTATTAAAAAAAAAAATAAATAAATAAACGTCAATTTTGTGCAGCCCCTTAGTTTTCTACCATCTTCTACCATCAAAAAGCAATCGAAGCAGTTTCAGACATTAGTGTATCGACCTATTCAATTAACAAAGCAACTTAATTGAAAAGCCCATTTTGCAGTACTTAAAATGCATAGCAATTAAGAGATGCTCAAACACTAAAGGCATTATTTGCAAATTATTTCTAGGGAAAGTGAAAAAGAGAATTTATTAGCGTTAATCAGATTTAAATTCGACTGATCAAATGAGAAATGTTTTAGCTGCCGCTTTACCGCATCTTTTCGTTTCGAATACACGTAACGAGCATTATGTATTATACGACTGAATTAATTAAAGTCTGTATTATCTATTTGCATATTAGTACGACCTATTGAAGCAGCAGAAAACATAGCTATAACCTCTTTTACGCCCCCTCTCCTCTTACTAGCTGTAGCCCTCTTACGTACAAAACATGTCTTAAATAAGTAAAAAAAAAGGCACATTTTAAACGTAATGGTTTAATTTTTTTGGAGTTTGACATATTTTATAATACTGTGAATTTTTAACAAATATTGATTGAATGAAGATTATTTTGGAATTTTTAGGTATAATTCACAAAAAGGCCACCTAACATTTTACATAATTCACTAGTGTTTTAAAGGATTGGATAACGTGCTAACTTCCAGTAATTTCGGAAAAGATCGATTGCCAGATACAGGAATTTTTTTCACAGTTGAGCAAAATTACAAAAAGAAGAAAAACATGTTTATTTACAAAACATAATAATCGTGTCATAAATCAAAATCAAAATCTTAAGTTTGTTTTTTTTTTTTTGTAAGGGAAGTAATATTTTAATAACATTGATAGCTTTAAAACGAGTCTCTGTAAAAATTACGTCGTTATATTGCTCGTGTTCTAAGTAAAACTGATTTCGCTGAATCATTTTAAACGCTATAAACTTATGTGCAGCTTCAAATAAGGAGAGAAAACGCTGGGAAAAATCAATAGTTTATTTTGTAAAAAGGAGCAAGGAAACACATAATAAATTTACTGGAAAAATGTTAATAATATTGCAAAAGAGAAGAAAACTGAAAACAATAGGTAATCTCTTAAAAGTCATACGCATCATGCAAAAAAGTAAAACATCGAAAAAAATCATTGAGGAAAAATAATTAATGAAACCACCGCGTATTTACCATAATCAGTACGAAATAAAGTTGTTTGGTTTGTCCCCTGCTGTTGGCTTACAGACTCTTTCACTGAGTCATGTGAAAATGAATGAGGGATGAATATTTTTGCTCTAATTTTACTAGGAATTTTTTCATTAATTCATTTTGCATTGTGTATATTTATCTATCAATTATTTCTTATTTGAAGTAACTTATACTTTTTCTTTAGGACTTTAATACTGTTTTGTTATAAAATGTGGATCTAGGGTTGGTTTGGGTAAATGGGACCCTTTTTAGGATAGTTCAACTTCGAAGCCTTATATAAAATTTTCGACACAAAAGAATTTAAATTATTGCCGTAGTTGATCTTTTACATTATTTATAAAAACAAGTCCAGATTGGTTACCAAAAGCAATGCTTTAAATATTTTTAACGATTACATTCTTTCCCAATAAATTTAACTTTAAATAAAAAATATTGGCAAATCGTTAAAAAATTAGGGTAAGTGGGTCCCCTTTTCAGAACAGTTCGTTTTTAAAGTCTTATACAGCAGTTTTAAAGCAAAGCAGTTTAAATTTGTTGACTTGTATTATCTTGTACATTATTAGTAAACACAAGTCCTACATAGTTTCCCAAAGCAATGCTTTAAATATTTTTAACGATTACATGCTTTCCCAATAAATTTAGCTTTAAATAAAAAATATTGCCAAACCGTTAAAATGTTAAATAAAATACTGTTTATTCAAAAATATTCTTGAGCATTTTAAAATATGGATAAAATGCTTTAACCTCAGCATGCGTTCGGACTGTTATACTCTCCCGAACAGCATTGTATTACACCTCACCCGGCCTGATTGATTAATTTTAATTCATATGCAGATAATTAATGAATTTATCGGAATATGCAGCCTCCCAAAACTGTTTAATGCCATCTAAAATTTCATAACTATTTCGGAAATGATAGTCTGATGCTGCATAACTGCTGGTACTAACGCACTCATTTATAATGGAGTGTACAATGTGCTTGTTACTAAAGCTTTCACACAATAATGAATATAGTTGTGCATTTGGTTGGATCAACTGCTTAGAGCAGGATTGCACCGTAAGGGAACCTGTTAATTGCAAACCGTTGTGAATATTAACAGCTTTACCATTGCACTTGTTCATCTAGTATTGTGTTTTGAGCTGCACTTAGAAAAGCATCCAGCTGATGTGAAAATTGCATTGGTAGTACATGAATCTGGAATAAACTAACTGATAACGAATCATCCATATATATATATATATTTCTTAATTTACTGTAGGATATGGTTTAAAAAGAAAATAACATTTTTTTTAATAGTAGGACTTTGCATAGAAATAATGGTTTTACTTGTTTTCAGTTTATGCATCATTCGTCTGCCTCAATCAATAAAACTGTAGGTAACAAAGTGTCATATACACATTGAAAAAAACAATTAAAATACATATAAAAAGAGCCTGAGGCAATTAAATAAAAAAAAATGATTTTCCAAAAATTAAATAAATGAACAAATATATAACTTAATTCATCTTTTTAAATGGATCATCTATTTGTATCATTTTACCTGGGCTAATATTTCAAACACTTAACGATGCTCTTCTTTAAAAACAACTCTTAGAAACTTCGTTTCTTTTTTTACTATTGGAATATAACAGTTAGTTCATTTGTGTATCAACTTGACCCACAATTGATCAAGTTGATAAAGTTTGATATATTTTTTAAATTTAATTCGTATCGTAAATAAAATGTCAACAGAATTTTAAAATCATTATTTGATATGGAAATGGTGTTTTTTTATTTTAAATGGCAGATAACTTGACAAATTGATAAGAAAGATAAAAAAGTTATTTTCAAAATTTGCTTAGATTTGCTGTTCGGAGGTTAAAAAGACGATTTTGAAGCATAAATTATATTTTAAATTCAATGCGAACAATTATTTTCTGCAAGAAATACCCCCCAAAAAATTCTATCACTCAAAAAATTATTGAAATTTATTTATTTATTTTTATATAAGTCTTTAAAAATGAGAATCAAGGCAAAAACGCTTGTCCATTTCCAATTTTCGCAAGTTCAACTATTTTTGTTATATACTTAATTGTATAAAAAAGTATATGCAACAAATTATTTTTGTATATTGACTATTAGTGCATGATATTCATAATAAATATTGACAATAGTATTTTTTTTCATTAAGAAATGTATGTAGGGGAAGACCGCCTATATTGGACCACTGCTTAAATTGGACCCCGGGCTTAAAATCTAGTACAAAGATCTGTGCTACATTTTAACAGTAGAAACATAAAGTTTTAGGAATAAAATCAATGTGTATGAAGTTTCACCGGTCTTCGTACTGTTTAGCGTGAGTTACGGCTTGATTTGTGTTGAAAACGTGAGAAATCTTATTTTGCGAACTTGTTTCTAGAAAGATAACTCAGAAGCTTGTGAATTGCGGTGAAATGCTGTTACAGTATTATAATCTGTGTTTAATAAGGAATACATCGATGTATTTACATGCGCTATTGTGATAGTTTTTGACAGAACAAATAGCTGAAGAAAAAAAATGGCGTGTTTTCCTTTATTGGACCGAAATAATTTTCTTATATTGGACCGGACAATTTAAGAATATGATTTTAAACAAGACTTTTTAATTATCGTAACATAAAATAAGTGACTCGTCTCATTTAATAGCGTAGTTAAATTTATTTTAAGCATACTTTAACACCTATTCACGATATTCATTTAAACTTTTATATCTAGCACATTTTTATCAAGCAGAAGCTGCAACTTCTTAAAATGTATAGGTTTTTTTCTCTTCATCCATTAAGCTGCAGTTTCAGGTTGTTAAACATAGTTATTAACTTATATAACATTTAATCTGGTTTACCGAGAGAAAAATATGAAATTCTTCGATATTTTGGAAGCAATTTATATGCTACTAAAATGTTCAATGTAAATAAAACCGGTCTTTTCACTGTCCAAAAGTCCCAAAATATATTTACGTATAGAGGTTGACATCAGATTGCATCAGTAATGAGTGGTGAACGTGGTAGAAACACACTGGTTATTTGCTGCATGAGTGCAAGCTTCCCATTTTCAAAAGATTACGTTCCATGTATGAACTTATCGTAAAAGCTTCCCTGGTGAGCAATATGCTTGCTCAAAAAAAATGTTGAATCACAAACGATAATTTACACAATTGATACAACCTTTCATCAAAACTGTTAAGCCAAGCAATGTAAAAAGAATGTCCTTCTATAACGGATAGGCACAGCACTTACATAAAGAACATTGATGCAATAAACTTTTCTAACGAGAACGATATAATAATGCTTTCTCTTTAAGCACATCATGCACGTGTATGTGGTTTTTATTCAGTCTGTTTACATATTTTAATCGAGCATGGGATACATGAATGCGATAACATCTAATGAGATCCATTATATAATATCGCACAAGAGAACTGTTTGGTAACTCTTTTGGGCAAACCGCAATTAAGGCCATGGAAATGCTCTGAGTTAATTCCAAAGAACAGCAGTTTGGCCTGTTAATTGACATGTGTTTAATGACACTGACTTGGCTGCAGCAGAATTAGAGGCAAGTAGTCCAGATAAAACTACTCAAAGTGAACAGGTTACATGTTCGATACACCATGTACAAGAGACTTAATTAATACAAATTCTGCAGAATCGGCGGATAGTTCTCATCAAAACATGATTGGAAACTCTAACTATGATTTTGTAAAGCCGGCTCACATATCACCTTTGTTTGAAAAAATGGAAGGAACAAAAAGGAAGGCTGTCTCAGAGCAATCAACGCTGTATAAAAGAGGCATAGAGCAGAAAAAATCACACAAGAAGAAGCAAGAAACTACACAAAACAATTGCTATTGCAATATTTGTCAGGGCTGTGGTGGCCCGATCGATAAAGCATCGGACTCGTGTCCGGAGGGACCCGGGTTCGATCCCAGCCGATCAAAGATCCACCGTCTTGATTAATGGTGGCTGGGAGGCGTTAAAAATGCCGTGGTCACAAAGCCCTCCAAGTGAAACGTTACCTCTGGGGGTGCTGGGCCTAGGGTTTGCTCGACCCTAGGTTCTGGTTCAAAATTAAGAACAGAGCGCTCTTCAGGGCCGTATCCCGGTTACGCCACGAAGCTGTGGTAGGTACGGGGGACTCTGGAGTGTGAAATGAAATGAGATGAAATGAAATGCAATATTTGTCATAGAGATGAAGTACAAAACATGATTAATTGTATGAAATGCCATCGGCGAGTTTATCAACACTGCCTAAGTGAGGCCGAAGCAAAAGAAATTCTATTGCAAATCCTGGAAAAAAAGCTGTATAGTTCAAATATAAATTATTCTATGTTTTCCTGGTACGGTCCAATTTAGGAAGCGCATGGTTCAATTTAGGCGCATATATGCTTAAATTGGACTTTTGCAACTTTTTATAAGATCATTTTTTAAAAAATAATTTTCATATTTTTAGAAAAAATAAACTCCTAGGGCGGTTCCTGATTAAATTTAGCTTACGATGCCCTATTTTGCATTTCTGTTTTGCTTCCCATTGAGCGACACAGGCCTCCTGTTCTTAGGGGGTCCAATATAGGCGGTCTTCCCCTATATATTTTGTCCGGCAGTTCTTGTCAAGTCCGTTACCTTAAGATTATTTGAGCTAAAAAGGGTATTTATTGCAGTCAAAAGATGGTAACTCGTATTCAGTTAACTTAACAAACTAATGACGTAACTATTTCGTACCATTTTGTTTTCCTGAGTCGAGAGGCATTGCTGTGGCGTTTCGCACAAGATTTCTTCCAGGTGTGTATTTTTATTCCTTGTCAAGTCTGTTACCAAAGATTTTAGTATTAATTTTTACTTTTTCTCAACTTTCACCCCGAAATATTGTTCATTATACAACTCTAAGAAAATGCATATTGTTGTTCAATTTTTAAATTCGACAACCTAGCCATAATTTGACATTTTGGTTGAAATGTCAAGTCCGTTATTGGTCAAATCCGTTACCAAATGTCAAGTCCGTTACCATACAGTTTTTGATCAATATTTTAATGATCGAAAACATCGTTTTAAGCTTCAGGGACCCAAACAATTTCAATTAAAGTTGGTTCTAGGCGCTATGATGTAGTTTTAAAGTGAGATTTCATATCGATTTTGTATGTTAACGGACAACAATTTTCCTTGCAACTTACAGTTTTTCAACAGCATTTGAATACTTAATTATGCATCAAAGTGTACAACCAATAGCTTTTTCACACATCTAAAATATGTGACAAATCATCTGTTAGTGATTCTCACAAAAAATAGCAAGTTAAAAGAATTACTTAAAAATTCTGAAATGTTAGCATATGGTGAAAATGATCCAAAAATTAGTAAGAACGATGAATAGAAAAAATAAAAAGTCATCGTCACATTCTACTTCTTGCCCTTCTTGCTTTCCAGTAATGCTCAGCCACGGAAGTCCCTGTAGAAAATATGGTGGCTATCTATGAAAATATGATCGCACTTGGGGGCCGTAAGAATTCGCATAGACACCAATTTTAAAAATATGTTCAGATATTCAGTCATGGTTGTACTTGTTTTCAGTTAAGTGGTTTTACTTGTTTTCAGTTCAGTACATGAAGTATAAACACAGTAATCACCTCGCGGCTGGGCCCTTCAGGTGTATTTGAGTTGTCCAAAAATCTCCAATTTTTATAAGTGGTTTGGAACCTCAGTTTTTCTTGGTGTCAAAATGAAAACGAATTTTGGAAAATACTAATAGTATTACATAAAATTTTGTTTTGATACCTAACATTATTAGTAAACATTATCAAAATCAAATTGCAAAAAGTGTGTCAACTGAACTCTGTCTTCCGTAAATAAAAGCTTTAGGTTCTTGCTTAATTTTAATCTGCTATATTTATTGGGCAAGCTAAAAAATAGTTTATAAATTTTATTTTGGTCTAACTGCAGCTGTCTCACTCCTATCAACTTTATCCCACTCTTTTTCATGCGCTTTTAGTTTTGTAATGTTTAATATTTAGTAAAAAGCTGTACGTCTGCGAACCAATCTGAAGCAAAATGTGTTATTTGAAGTAACTACTCTATTTCTCTCAATACCATTTTGCGGAATAAGAGAAATTGATCCCTTCCTACATTTGTATACATAAATATAAATAACTGATCACTGAAACATCTCGAGGGAGAGAAAAAGGAAAACCACCCTTCAAGCCACCCAACTTCACGTTCGAAAGTAAGTGGCTGCCTGAAACGAAACTAATAAGTCAAAAGTTTGGATGGTGGCCCCCGCGGCTATTTCCAGATATCAAATAGTGTCCAAATTGAGTTCTAGTTTGATGCATTTTTTAACAGCAATCTGATCGTAGATGCAATGGATTTTCCGTTGGGGGGTTTAGTGTGGGTGGTAAATGTCATTTTTTTTAAAGTCTGTTAGGGAATTTGGGTTTTTACGTCTGAAGTACAAAATGAGGGATTTATATGCCAAACTGATGCTGAACTGCATATTTTTGTTAGTCTGAGAAGTTTTATATAAAATTGTAAATGTTCTGCAAATCATTTCGTAATCAAATATGCCTAAGGGATTTAGGATTAGACCCATATATTTTCTTGCCTATATAGCATACCCAATTTTCAAGATAATGGAGTAACTAAAAGAAAGCACCATTTCATAGCGACCCCTTTTTTGTGATAAGATCTGTATAAGAACACAATTTGTTTAGTTGTATTTAGGTTCTACCTTTATCGTTTTGTAGCGGTTTGAAATATGGAGCCATTGAGTTCAAGTAATGCAAAATTTCACTTGACGGTTATCGCACAAAATATCCCAATTGAACTTTAAATAATATGAAAGCTTACAATTTTTTTTAATGAACTATTGGCTAACTTCAGAAAAAAATTACAATTTTCAAGAAAATGGAGTAACTAAAAGAAAGCACCATTTCATAGCGACCCCTTTTTTGTGATAAGATCTGTATAAGAACACAATTTGTTTAGTTGTATTTAGGTTCTACCTTTATCGTTTTGTAGGGGTTTGAAATATGGAGCCATTGAGTTCAAGTAATGCAAAATTTCACTTGACGGTTATCGCACAAAATATCCCAATTGAACTTTAAATAATATGAAAGCTTACAATTTTTTTTAATGAACTATTGGCTAACTTCAGAAAAAAATTACATACGTAAACTACACTTTGTATGAATGTTGCACGTTAGAGAGACATACAATAAAAGAAGCAAAACTCATTTTGCTTCTTGCCCCTTTGTTGCAGTTAGTCTCCCTTACTTAAGATCTCTAATAAGTGGATCATAAAAAACGTTTTGCTTTATTATGGTATTTTAAACTTTACCTCATTGATTTTATTTTAACTGGCGTCAAATAGATAACATATTAAAAACATCTATGGCGTAGATATGACGAGGAGGAATGGAGGCCGAGGACCTGAATCTCTCGAAGCAGGGGTATTGGACCTCCAAAGAGGAGACCACCATCCACCAACCCGATGGAGGCTCTAAGTCTAATCTGACAAAGGAACTACAACGACAACTACGATCGAAATTAAAAAACATGCATAGCATTTCGTCACTGTTCAGCAAAATAAAGGACAACAGCCAATTAAAAATTACGTCTGCACTTTTAGATGATAAAAGGCATGCGCTGCTGCATATTTTTCAATGAACTGTTACTACGAAAATAATGTATATTTTCCTACTTTAATAACTAAATTTTATGAAAAAACAAGAAACATAATATTGGAAGTTTATGTATCGCTGTTGACTTCTTACGTTACAAAAAAAAAATCACTTCACTAGTTAAAGGTTAACTGTAATAAAGGGCATCATTTCGTTATAAGCAATAGTATTAAATAGGTGTAAATAGTCCAAAAATGGTCAGTAAATTCTAAGGACTGTTTGTTCTGCATTCCTTCGGGGTATTTTTGAGCTATTCTAGACAACTTTCCTCAAATAATATTTAATAGTTTATTTTAAAATTATCAAGAGTAGAAATCTTATATTATGAGCTTACCAGCCGAATGCCTCATGAGGACTTCTATGTTTGAATGTAACACAGCTAAACTTTTATAAACGTCTTTTGGTATAGAAATCTTATACATGCAAGTGAAAAGCTCTCTTAACAAATTTAGATTATTTCATGTTTTATAAAAAAAAAATATTTACGCTTACACACACACGGGATATTAAGCTAAAAGGTTTTACAAGTAACAGAACTATCCGAACAGCTCCGGAACTAGTTTTTTTTTTAAATTAAATATTTTGTAAAAACGTAAATGTGATATTACTACTCTCTAAAGGCATAAAAGTTTAAAATAAACTAAGATTCTTTTGTAAACGTTTCTCTATGTATAATGTATTTTCCGATAAGCGAAATTTAATAATGTTCTTCTAATATATCCGTTATTATTTTCTTAGGCATTTTATTCATTTTAGGCTAAGCAGCCTGGAAAATTTCAGTGCCAAAGCAGACTCTCAGATTTGCTCGAATGCTCGAATCGCGTGTCTGAATTTATTATTCTACTCACAACGTTTCTGATGACTTCATTTATGCTTAAGTTTGCTAAAATATATTTAAAAGAACATTTTGCTGTCTGTTTTTAGAATAACCTAATGGGTCCGCGCTGCATAATTAAAAATAAATCTTTAAATTATCTTAGGTGTACTTATAGTTGTAACATTTCGTACTTAAGATGCAGTTTTTGAAGCTTATTCAAGAAGAATTCATAAATATGAGGATTTATTATTGTTTGTCATTTGATTAAAAAGTATAATTCAGTTTGTTAATATAAATAAGCAGATTTATTTGCGAGTGAAACAGTACTTTTTCTCAATACTCGATCTTAGTTCTTTGAATATTTATATCGTTTTAGTATCTACAAGAAGTCCATATTGCACAATCTGTAAGATTTAACATTTCAATGAATATCATAGATATGAACGACCAAAGAACCTTTCTTCATACACTATCCCACATTGTGCTGCAGATCATAATTTATTTAATATATTCCCTTTTGTGAGCTCTATCTTTAACTCAAAATTCTCGAGACAATTTTCTGCACATAGAAGCAACACCTGATACTAAGCAATAATAGGTGAAAGCAAGACATGCGATTGAGAACTGTGAGTTGTATGTTCTGGCGCAACCAATCTATGGAGTATTTTTGAATGTGCCACAGTTACCAATACTGACGTTCTACATATTTTCGGGAATCATTGTGATTTTTATCGTTCAGTCAGGAGTTTCTTAAGACAGCTTTCATACATCCAATTTGCCCAGGTCATCATCCAGTCGCCAGGACATCATCATCCCAGTCTCCATGATAGGTTGATACCCGAAAAGGCAGTCACAATTAAACTTGCCATGAAAATCATGTAATTACTCATTCTTATGCGTGAATCCCTTTGGAGAACATTACGGGGATTGTACTTATGAGGGCACACCGGCTTCGTAAAGGCTTTAACAATAATAAAATGAAGCAACAAAATAATAAGAGAGAAGCTCTTATGATCATGTTTTTGTTTAATAAGACATTATCAAATAAAAAAAAATAGTTACCTTAAACGAACAAATTGTGTCTGAAGTTTTTTTTTTTTTTTTTTGCTTTCTACTATCGTGAATTTTAGAATGTGCTTCTATTTTTCCTATTTAGTCTGTGGAGTTAGCGACAAAAACAGCCGAAATATTTCACTTCCGGATACCAGTGTGAAATTTGGTACAGAGCTTAGGTACATATATAAGAACAAAAAACCGCCGGGAGACACTTGATCAGGAGTCATGAACTCCCGTGATGACGTCATCAAGATGGCCGCTTTTACAGGTAATACGTTCGTTTAATTGCTTAAAACTCCATCATAGATTAAAATATTGCAAAACTCAAATGTATCATCTGAAAGCTCTTTAAAAGAGCTATTTAGAAATGTTTAATTTTTCTTTCTGAGGTCAAGGGCCCACCTGTAATGACGTCATCAAAATGGCCACTTTTACAGGTAAATACGTTTGTTTAACTCCCCCTAAAACTCCATCATAGATTCAAATATTGCAAAACTCAAACATATCATCAGAAAGCTCTTTAAAAGAGCTATCTAGAAAAATTTAATATTTCTTTCTAAGATCAAGGGCCCACCTGTAATGACGTCATCAAAATGGCCGCTTTTACAGGTAAATACGTTTGTTTAACTCCCCCTAAAACTCCATCATAGATTCAAATATTACAAAACTCAAATATATCATCTGAAAGCTCTTTAAAAGAGCTATTTAGAAAGATTTAATTTTTCTTTCTAAGGTCAAGGGAACATCTGTGATGACGTCATCAAAATGGCCGCTTTTACAGGTAAATACGTTTGTTTAACTCCCCCTAAAACTCCATCATAGATTCAAATATTGCAAAACTCAAATATATCATCTAAAAGCTCTTTAAAAGAGCTATCTAGAAAGATTTAATTTTTCTTTCTAAGGTCAAGGCCCCACCTGTGATGACGTCATTTGAGGCCATTTTGATGACGTCATTACAGGTGGGACCTTGACCTCAGAAAGAAAAATTAAATCTTTCTAAATAGCTCTTTTAAAGAGCTTTCAGATGATATATTTGAGTTTTGCAATAATTGAATCTATGATAAAGTTTTAGGGGGAGTTAAACAAACGTATTTACCTGTAAAAGCGGCCATTTTGATGACGTCATCACAGGTGGACCCTTAAAATTAGAAAGAAAAATTAAATCTTTCTAGATAGCTCTTTGAAAGAGCTTTTAGATGATATATTTGAGTTTTGCAATATTTGAATGTATGATGGAGTTTTAGGCGGAGTTAAACAAACGTATTTACCTGTAAAAGCGGCCATTTTGATGACGTCATCACAGATGTTCCCTTGACCTTAGAAAGAAAAATTAAATCTTTCTAAATAGCTCTTTTAAAGAGCTTTCAGATAATATATTTGAGTTTTGTAATATTTGAATCTATGATGGAGTTTTAGGGGGAGTTAAACAAACGTATTTACCTGTAAAAGCGGCCATTTTGATGACGTCATTACAGGTGGGCCCTTGACCTTAGAAAGAAAAATTAAATTTTTCTAGATATCTCTTTTAAAGAGCTTTCTGATGATATGTTTGAGTTTTGCAATATTTGAATCTATGATGGAGTTTTAGGGGGAGTTAAACAAACGTATTTACCTGTAAAAGCGGCCATTTTGATGACGTCATCACAGGGGGGCCCTTGACCTTAGAAAGAAAAAAAAATCTTTCTAAATAGCTCTTTTAAAGATCTTTCAGATGATATATTTGAGTTTTGTAATATTTGAATCTATGATGGAGTTTTAGGGGGAGTTAAACAAACGTATTTACCTGTAAAAGCGGCCATTTTGATGATGTCATTACAGGTGGGCCCTTGACCTTAGAAAGAAAAATTAAATTTTTCTAGATAGCTCTTTTAAAGAGCTTTCAAATGATATGTTTGAGTTTTGCAATATTTGAATCTATGATGGAGTTTTAGGGGGAGTTAAACAAACGTATTTACCTGTAAAAGCGGCCATTTTGATGACGTCATCACAGGTGGGCCCTTGACCTTAGAAAGAAAAAATAAATCTTTCTAAATAGTTCTTTTAAAGAGTTTTCAGATGATGTATTTGAGTTTTGAAATATTTGAATCTATGATGGAGTTTTAAGCAGTTAAACGAACGTATTTACCTGCAAAAGCGACCATTTTGATGACGTCATCACAGGTGAACCCTTGACCTCAGAAAGAAAAATTATATCTTTATAAATAGATCTTTTAAAGCGCTTTCAGATGATTTAGTTGAGTTTTGAAATATTTAAATATATGATGGAGTTTTAGGGGAAGTTAAACAAACGTATTTACCTGTAAAAGCGGCCATTTTGATGACGTCATTACAAGTGGGCCCTTGACCTCAGAAAGAAAAATTAATTTTTTCTAAATAGCGCTTTTAAAGGGCTTTCAGATGATATGTTTGAGTTTTGCAATATTTGAATCTATGATGGAGTTTTAAGGGGAGTTAAACAAACGTAGTTACCTGTAAAAGCGGCCATTTTGATGACGTCATCACAGGTGGGCCTTTGACCTTTGAAAGAAAAATTATTTTTTTTTAAATAGCTCTTTTAAAGAGCTTTCAGATGATATATTTGAGTTTTGCAATATTTGAATCTATGATGGAGTTTTAGGGGGAGTTAAACAAACGTATTTACCTGTAAAAGCGGCCATCTTGATGACGTCATTACAGGTGAGAACTTGACCTCAGAAAGAAAAATTAAATCTTTCGTAATAGCTCTTTTAAAGAGCTTTCAGATGATATATTTCAGTTTTGCAATATTTCAATCTATGATGGAGTTTTAAGCAGTTAAACGAACGTATTTACCTATAAAAGCGGCCATTTTGATGACGTCATCACGGAATGACCTTGACCTCCGATCAAGTGTCTCCCGGCGTTTTTTTGACCTCCTATGTGAATTTAAGCCCCACATAAAATTTCAGACTGGTATCCGGAAGTGAAATATGTTTGCACTAACTCCACGGACTAATTTGTATTGAGTTTATGTATAAAAATTTAATTCACATTTAATTAAAACCAGTTTAGTTAAAAATATTACATACAAGATTGCTAGAGACTACAACGCAGTTATTTGATTCAACTATTTCATAATTTTCATATTTTCTTCCGAAAAAATCTTTGTACCTTGTCTTAAATATTTCTGTAAAAATAGCTATTAGGCGCTATTAAATATTATTATTACCTAAGTATTAGTAGTCTTATGTTATTAAGTCTCATTGCCTAAATAATTTTCAAGAACTTTCGGGTTCAAACGCTCCCTCCAGCTGCGACACCGTAAGCTATTAAGTGGCCCACTCTAGTAGCTAAACATTATTATTGGCTAATTTTGGTCCTCATTAAAATTTAGTAGAAGTGAAATTTAATCTACTTCAGACCAATTCGCGCTCTGCCATTGGGGTATAAAGCTGGGACTCTTGCTTGAAGAGTTATTTATTTCTTGTAGTTAGACAAGACTTCACACATGCACTTACTTAATATTATTGGCAACATAAGAAATTTATTTCTGGCGAAAAGATAAATGGTGATTTAGTTGTAAATTAAATTTTCCTATTGCTAAAAATTTTTGAATGTCCTAGTATTTTTGAAGAAAATCATTTATTTGATCTAATTATGCTCATTTGCAATGTTATGAAAAGTTTCAAATGCCGTTTGTTAGCTAATTTGGAAAAATATCCGTATTTTACAAACCCTTTTCATAAAGATATGCACTGATAGATTAGTTTTCTACTTCAAAAACATATTATTACATTTCAAATCATATTTAGCACATAAATTACAGCATTTTTTGCATTTGTCAAGTGTTAGTTTAGTTCAAGGCAATTCGCACAAATCCTGAAACACGATTCTTGATTTTTGTAAAAGTTCAAACTTAGTTTGATGTGTTACAAAATAAGGAATGTCACACTTATGTATTAGATTACGTGAGTGTTAGGATTTTATTTAAATGCAGGAAGCAAGCACAGCTTTGAGTTCATTAGCGTAAGTAGGCATAGAAAAAATAATGTCTATTAAGGCACGACAGTTAAATTTAAACTCATTTTACTTTTTGGTATAGTTTGTCCTTAGAAAAAGCTAGAAGATCCAGTGCTTCACTTTTCCTCCAGTATAATAAATTATGTTTTCTATTCTTTATTGTAAAAAAATGGTAGTATTGTAAACAGATTATTCGGAAGTTAGTGCTTGAAAGCTATATTTAAGGTTGTTGCAAGTGAACTTCCTACACTGTAGTATTCTAGGCAATCTTCAATGTAAAAACATTCTTGTGATATTGTGTAGTACGGAGTTTTTTTTTTTTTTAATATTATAAATTTTATTTTGTTGTATTAAAATGTATTACTTTCGTAAAAATACATTATTTTTAATCCCATTTCTGACGTGATTTAAAATTAGACTAAGTAGCTGGGTAGCTTTGAACAAAGTTAAAATTTTACTTCATATGCGTTTAATAACCATTAATTTTTAGTTTCGGGGAAGTATATAATATTTAAGAAGGCATACTTTTGATTCATACCACAAAATACAATAAAATCATTTAAACATGAGCGGAGAAGTTTGAAATAGAGAAACTGTGCCCCAAAATTACCCTGAAAGGCTGTAAAAATGGACAACCAATGAAGCATCTTTGATAGATGAGCACTGATACTAAACTCATAAATAAATAACGTTCTTCCAGTTGCATTAACGTATTATACAATGGCATATTTATATGTTGCAATCAAATTGATGTTTGTCTATTATGATCTGCAACGTATAATGCACCTACTCATTTACTCTAGACAACAGTGAATACGGATTATTACATGTTTCCAATCTCAGGTAACAGTGTGTAATGATTATTATAATGCGTAATTCTAATGCATGCAATGTACTAATGTATGCAAATTCTATAGTCTTCCCAGAGATAAGCAATTTCTTCATAGTGCGAGTATTTCTGATTCTTGGGAGTTTATGATACAACCTTTATTAGAGATGGAATTTTTATAATTGTCATAATCGTCAAGGCGATTATAAAAAGTTTTTTTTTCATATTTATAATTCTAAAATACCAGTGTGTGTAATCTTTGCCTCTAAAGAATTTTAGAAATTGAACTTTCATACAAGGGGAATATAGTATTGTCAAATCATGTAAATCTGAATAATTTTTATTTCGGCATTTTATGTACTATACATGTCCAGAAAATAGCTGTTTAAGAAAGGGAACGTAAACGCGGAATATACAAGACAATTTTGAATTCATTTCTCACATTTGTTAGGGGTTACGCGCTAATAAACTAAACCCTTGCTTCTACCCGATATTAAGAGCGGTATTTAAATATAGAGAAATATTCGTAATTAGGGATGCACCGGATAAGCAAATTGGCTGATTACCGATTATCGATTAATCGGCTGGGCTGATTTATGATAATTTTGATTGTTTTCCTAGCAGCATTATCTCATCGGCCGATGATCGGCCATTCATCGAAACCCGATGAAATTCCCATCGGCCGATGATCCAATATGTCTCATCGGCCGAGCAGAATCCGAGCAGCAAAATCCAATGAGAATACGATGAGATTTGGAGCAATTTACGAGCAGAACAGTCCCGTGCCGAGGAATTTCATCGGGAAACTTGATCGGAAGGATATCATTTTCCGATGGAATATAGCTCATCTTATTTTCATCGGGAAAGTTGATCGGAAGTATATAGATTTCCGATGAAAAGTAGCTCATCGAAAACCGTGCTCGGATACTGATCGGAACGATGGCATCGTGCGTTACAGGATCAGTTTACGAGGAGTTTGTTGATCGGCCGAGCAAAATCCGATGAGTTGATGCTACTTGGGTTCCTACTACCAATTTTACCATCACTGATTTTTGTCTCTTATAAAATTCCAAGTTTAGAAATAGTAAGTAGTTTATTTATGAGAGAAGTTTATTTTTCCATTTTCCTAGTTTTCACAAAATATTTATCGAATTTCTTAGAACCAATTTTTATATTATTGTCAATAATATTATTAACACATTGTTAGTTATGTTGATTGGACATAAAAATTTAAAAAAAAGGGGGGGGGGGATCTGTGGTGAGCACTTCAATTTAGGAGTACTTTCAATCCATATTTTCTAGTAATTAGTAACAATTTAATTCAATACTTATATTCCTTGAAAATTAGAGATTATCTAAAAGCACTGTGCTAAGGAGAAAACTATCGCCACATGAAAAATGTGTAGTAACATTGTCTATGTGTTTGTATATCTATTCAAAGTAGGAGATTTAATTAAAAAAACTTTATATCAACTGTGAGGATTATTATTACTGTTAATAAAATTATTCATCATAGTTTCTTAGTGAAGGTATACTTTAAAGAATAATATTTGAAATATATATTTTCTGCCGATTAATCGGCCCGATTTTGCCGATTATTAATAATCGGTAAAGGGGCCGATTATGGCCGATTAATCGGTACTGCCGAGTAATCAGTGCATCCCTAGTCGTAATTATTTTCCTCTGGCGGCATCAACAATGTGTTAAATATTTATTTATGGAGCAGTAATATAATTAGTTGTAGCTTTTTCATTAAGTACTATATTTGGGGAAAGTAGTGTGCATTAATGGGAGCATGTGTACGTTTTTATTAGCTCTTGGAAAAATCTATCACCTTTTACATTGAATTTTAGAAACACATCTAACCAGCTTAGAGCATGTTTTAATACTACAGTGCGTTTCGAAATGATAGGTCCACCAGTAAAAACGAAAGTTATGCTGGTAAAAAAAAGGTTGTATTGTGTACAAAGCACTATTTTATAAACTACATTACTTCATTCAATGTAAAATAGCTCATAAATAATTTACAAATAATAGGAATAATGAGGGAAACTAAAATAAGATGAAACAGCTGTTTCAAAAAGATAGGTCCACTGAACCACGCATCAAATAAATGTTAAATTAATAAGAAATTTTTCTGTTTTTTTTTTCTGAATAAGCTCATAAATCCTATTTGGCATGGTTTCTACAAGTTTATGCAAACAATTTGTCCCGATTTTTGACCATTCGGAGGAAATAACCCTTTTTAAGTCTGCAAGTACTGTTGTAATGCCTTCTGCCTGCATACACTGCTCTTGCGAGCATACCCCACATGTGTTCTACTGGATTCAGGTCGGGGCTGCAAGGTGGCTAATCGATAATATGTACAACATTATCCAGAAACCATTCAAAAGTGGACTTTTCAGAGTGCAGAGGAGCATTGTCCGGTTAGAACATGAAGAATAAGCCCCCAATGGGTTCTGATTGTGAGAGAAAATATTGTTCAAACAGCTTGTTATAGCCAGCAGCATTCAAACGATTGTTTACAAATGCTATATCAGTTTTTCCTGTCCCTCTGAATCGGGCACACACCATAACGGAACCACCATCAGCTTGCCTCTTCGAGAATATCTGTCTATCGTTGCGCAAATCGTGCCAGTAATAATGCCAACCATCTGGACTATCCAGGTTGAATTCCTTTTTATCACTGAATATCACACGATGCCTATTTTGTTTCCAGGACATCTCTTCCTGTGCGAATTTCAATCTCTTTTCTTTGTGCTTTTTAGTTAATTTCGGAGCCGCTTTCCTTTTCCCGTAAAGAAAATTGCCGAACTTCTTTACCGCTCTGTGGACTGTAGATTTTGATATTGAAGGGTTTAGTTGTTTGGCCAAAGTGGATATGCTCATTATTTCTGGATTTTAGGTCCCTTACGATAGTGCTTCGTTGTAGGGGTGTCACTTTTGATTTGCGGCCAGATGATTTTTTACTGCTATAAGCATTTCCAAATAGCAAAAAAATGTTTGCAACACTTTGTGATCTGTTTAAAAGCTTACCTATTTCTCTGTTCGATTTTCCAGACTGTTTTAATGCATCAATTTTTCCCTGCTCAACCAGCGAAAGACTGCAACGACAACCCGTTTTGTTTGACTACAAAGTGCTGTTCAAATCTGTTTAAATACCTCCACAGCAGCAAGCATAATCCCGTAGTAAGACTAAGCAACGATACTTATGCAAATTTTTGGAAATAAACGTGGTTGGGGCAAAATTTCTGAAGGTGGACCTATCTTTTTGAAACGGTCTGAAAATGAAAATTTGCATCAAATAAGAAGAAATGATTCATTTTTTGAGAAATTTCATCAAACATAGTTTTAACAATTACAGATATATAATCACTGTCAAAAAAAGTGATTTTTATTCTCAATTAAGAGTCGAAATTTTGAAAAATAAGGGTGGACCTATCATTTCGAGACGCGCTGTAAGAATGAAATGTATTGAATTAAGCGCGTAGTATTCCGGTATCAGTTTTTTGTACCAAGATCACGAACATTTGTAAACGAATTTATTACGTAATAGAAAACGCAACATTTAATATTTTTGTACTTAAATAAATTTATACAAATCTAAAGTATGGGGAAGGACTTGCTTCCAGATAGTAAAGAAGAAAAAGCTGCTAGAATGTGAGTTTTGTTATTGATTCCAAAAAGCTTGTAAATTAATATTCATGCCACGGGGGAAAATAAAATACAAATGCTCTCCCTGTGTTCTGGAATTCGTTGGATTTGAATTATTTGGATCACATATAAATATAAAGAAGTTCTTGAAAAGTTTCTGCTTGAGAAAAACTTGTTATTATTTCGATATGTATCTACGTTTGAAATAAAAAATTCCATGAAATACTTATTTGAATTCTAGAAGACTGCTTTAGAGCCGAAAGTCTGCAGCCAATCAGCTGAAAGATGGGAAAAAATTACTATTGAGGTTACGGCTGTAGATGTTTCAGAGTAAAAAAAAAAAAAAAAAGCTTTGAGTTTTGATGTAGCCATCGGTATAGAAGAGTAAGTTCGTACATCTGTTCATTTGTTTTTGTGGGTAGAAATCGATAGCGCCTTTTCATCATGCGAGGCATACTTTCATCATCGTATTTCGGTGAAATTCTTATTTGGAATTTTGATCACATTCTGTTTTTGAGTTGCAAGCAATCTCTTCTGAATGTTTTTTTTTTCGCATCCGTATACTGGTAAGGCTTAAATATATCAGAAATATTTGTATCAACTTTTACTTTGTACTACAAAGTTTTTTTCAGCATCATCGTTTGTAACACAACGTCATGTAACACAAGTTGTAATATGTCTAACTAACCTCATATTTTAAACTGAGCATTCTATACAATTATTGTAGAAAAATATCAGTTCTTAAACATATATTTTAAAAATAACTCTTGGGTTAAGAAATATTTTCACCTTGAACTTGATTTACACCTAACTAACACTAACCTAACGACATTCTTGGTGTTATATGGGTGATCTATTTTACGTTAATTGACTCTGGTAGCTTTACGTATACTTTACAAAGTAAAAAATAATGTAAAATGACATAGCTGTTTGTAATAAGACACTATGTATTTTGTCCGCTTAATATGATTATTATCTATGAACTTCGGTATCAGCTATAACACTGAAAAAAAAAAAAAAACTTTTTATTGCTTTTGAAGACAATCCAAAAATCGGAAAAAAAATCTATTGAAAAAATAATGCACATATTCTGTAATATTTTTTGTTAATTGTCTTTAAGACAATTTTTGTAAAATTGGTCTGATGATATCGGTTGACTAAACAAATTTAATTTCATTAAAGGTATACTATTTAATTTTTGAATGGGTGTGTTGAAGGACATGTTTTAGTAGACTCTATCAAATCATTTTTGCATATTATCGACCGATAATGCCGTTGCACTTTAGTACTTATTAAGATGCGAAAATCCACATTATAAAGTTGCTCTCTAATTTGATGAGCACAGAAAAGTAATGCGATGAGAAAATGAGCATTTCTCACTCGTATGTTTCTTAGATGATGGCCTTAATTTTGTCTTAACTTTCTCTTATGAGTCTAACGGTGCTATTAACTTTTCAGGTGCTTTCCTTTTAAAATTTATCAGTGTTCCGGCTACAAGTATTTCTGGTATTTATGTATTTTTAACACATACTTTGTCCACTCCATATTTGAGACGAAACTTTCGACAGGATCAAATTTAAAATCAGATAAATAAATATTCTATAAACGAATAGCAAAGACAAAAAAGTTATTTCAAATATGATTTAAGTAAAATATAGCATCTTTATGGAGCTTTAAGCACATAAATTAAGCGTAAGAACAAGATTAAATATTTTCAAAAAGTATTACTTAATCCATTTCTGTAAAAACTCTATGGCTGTTTTGGGTTTTAAATGCATCTTCAAAACAGAGTATAGAGACATTTTATACATTTTAAAGATGTAATGTTCCGAACTTTGTCCCGCTTGGTTCCGAAATTCATTCAGGAAGACATTTCACTATTTTTAAGAGGATAAAAATTTCAAAGCGCTTTAATGTAAAATTTTTATAATCCGAATATAATGAAAGTTCAATTGTACACTTAAACGGCAAGGTTTTTTTTTTTTTTTTTTTTTTTTTTTTTTTTTTTTGCGAAGGGGAGGAGGGGGAGTAAGAGTGACTGATATGATTCTAGCTCAAACTGCTAAACACTGCTCCTGTTTTAAGTTTAGGAAATGTGTGAAAAAATTAATTAAACAGTTTGTATTGCCATCCTTAAAAATATTTTATTTTTGAATGTAAACATTTTTTTTTCAATTTTTAAAAAGCAAGATCGTTAAGTGACACGTTTTGTTTACATTTCATACTGTTTGCATACTTGAGTGCATATTTTATTGTTTTAGATTTATAATTTCATAACAGGTCGCGGAAACGCCCATCTTTTGAGATACATTGTATTGATATTTTTTTCAGGTATTAATTTCAATTCCAAAATATGAGCTGTCTCTTGCGACATTTGTGCAACGAAAACATCTAAAAAATGTTTTCAGATTTCTGATTTTAATTCATTAGACACATACAATTATTCAAATAATTCGAGTAATCATTAGAGGATATTTTGTTGTTTTATGTGATGTTTTTTCGTTTTATTTGATGTTAAAGTTAATTTTCCGTTGAAAAGATAATTATAGCTGAGTAAAATAAATTAATTTTAGAGTCATTTTTAATTGAAATAAGATGAGCGCAATAATTCTTTCGCGATTTATTTTCAATCATTTTAATTATGTATTCAAAGGTTTTTGTGGCACAAGTACAGAAAGACAGACATACAAAGAAAGATAAATAGAGAGCTTCAAACGCTGTTTATATCATTTTCTTTCTTGATAAATGTTGCACTATGTCTCTATACCTGAGCAAACTTACATGGCATCAACAACTTGATGTCGTATAAGAATGATTATTTGCTTGTAAAGAAGTACGAATGAATGCCTGAGATTAATTATACATTTAAACTAATCTATTTTTTTTTCATTCTGTTCATCGTTTTCAAAGCAATTCAATCCACTTTCAGGTTGACACCGATTACAAAGCAATTTCAGTAACCGTTTTATCTTCCAATAAATCATTTCTTTGTTTATCACTCTTCTTGCCTTTCGCAACAAAATAATGAAGGTCTTTGGAATATTTATCGCTTCAGCTGAGGGTAAATCTTTGCTGGAAGTTTATAATTGAGTGTTTAAAAATAAAATGTGTGATGGGTAATCGAAATTAGGTGGTAACTAGAGCAATAATGACGGTACTAATACACAACAAATAAAGCAGCATCGATTTTGCCTCAAGCTAACTTTTATGTAAAAGTAAACTAAATGAAACATTTTGGCTAATTTTATTATTAAAAAATCCTATTAAAAATATAAATGAACATAGAAAAATAATTTTTATATCCTTCCCAAGAAAAGAAAAGTGTAAGCAACGTTTAATGCAAAAAAAAAAATATTACATTATTTGTTTTGAATAAATGACATCATGCTGTTGAGAGGGGTTAATTTTCTTTTAAATATTTTCTATGAGAACTACGTTCTCGTCTCCTCGCACCGTCTGTTTTGAGGCTTTATCGATCTCGAATAAAATGTTTTTAATTGTAAATTTTTGTTCATACCATGAGTATTTTTGGCTTGCGACGTAAAGTGAAAGGGGAGATCGTTTATTTTTGCGTTCGGATCTGTTTTTCTGTGGTATTGTTGCTTTTAATTAGAAAACTATATTTTGATATTTTTTATCGTATAGATAACTTGATTGAAACTGTTTTTAGCAAGAATTTATTAAAGTCATTTTTGAATTTTTTTTCACTGAGCATTAGTTCTTGTTATTTGAGATAAATATTTGGTTTCATTTAAAATAATAAACTGGAAAGGAAAAAAAAATCTTTGCATGAGAACTTCGTATATTTATACTCTTCAATCATACACTTAGATTTTATTAAAACAAAGATAATTTTGAAATGATGCAATGAAATATTATTTTGATTTTCTTTTTTACGGTGATTTGAATGCTGTTCACAACAAATGTTTGATTTTTCCGTTTCTGCTAAACATTTTTACTAGACACTTTAAATTGCAATTTTAGAATTGTGTTTCATCTAGTCAATACATCTGCCTACATTGCATTGTTAAAATAACGCACTAGTATTCCGTCTAATAGAATCATTTGCATGATGTTTGGTTTTGACTTAGCCTCGACTTGAGGGCGTTAACTTACAGCTTATTACCTACATTTTTCACTTTCATTTTATGTGTTGAACAGTATCATTGGTTGCGGAATATCGATAATGAGCTAAATAATTTTAGTTACCAGGTCGAAAGTAATTTCAATTTCAATGAGATGATGTATTTCTCTAGTACGGTTAACTTTACTCTTAACTTATGAGTTGATAACAAGGACAAAACTGTAGTCTCTGGATGTCATGACCGGGCTATCGGTTTTTGCTTGCAATTCTGATCCTTGGCTCTAAGACATCAAGTTACAGCTGAATTACAAATTTCCCATCGCAATTGAAAAAAAAACTATATTAAACTAAAAATGAAATACATTCAAAATAAATACATGAATACAGCCATATGCATTAAAATTTTGCTTTTATAAATCTTTTAAAACTATCAATGTTTAACTATATTTTAGGTGCTACGGCCATCGGAAGATATGAATGTTTTTTAAAGAAAAATATGTCAACTAATATACCTGAAACATAACGCTTCGACTTTGCGAAAATGAAAAATAGATTTGCTTAAAATAAGTCCTGCAATAACCAATTTGCAACTGTATTGTTGCTCTTGAAGCACCTGAAGATATGAATGAAAAAAAAAAAAAAAAAAACAGCTTTCCACCTGGCGCAAGAAGTCATTGGGAAAAAAACTTATTAGTTTTGTTCTATAGTACTGGTTGTGAGTGTTTGTTCTAAGACTTGGTGCATTTTTTTTTTCATTTCAACCTTCCAAAATATCTGACACATATCAGTAAAAGGTCTGCAATAACAGTTACGTTTATCAATTGAAACAATAACTGTTATGGGTTATAGTCTTGTGTTTAACGAGGTTATGAATCTTTAAAAATAAAGCTACGTTTAAGTGTCCGCGTACTGATCTTTGTACACTATAAAAGGATAAATGCGTTGATGTGTGAGGAAATACGTGGATATTACAAGTTATTAAATAAAACATATTTGCTTTTTATGAAAGTACATAAACTTTAAGAGAACCTCTTAACATCCACCTTGATTTCGTATAAACACCCACCATGCAAACTAAACTTAACATAGAGATTACCACAAACGCAGAAGCAATACATTATTGCAGTATCCAAAGCAATTTCATAAGGAATAATGATAATCATTCGTTTCCTAAGACGGTTTATAATCCGCAGAATATCAACGTCCGCACTGTGCCTCCATACAGAATGGATCTTATCATTCCCCAACTGCAGCCGATGCTTAAACGGTACCATTAGGCCCATCCGAGGCATTCCATTCTGGAATAGAACGATGATCCCGAACACGCGATCGTTTCGGCACGAGTTAAACGATGACAGCATTCAAAGGAAAGTGGGTCAATTTATCATTAGCAGACGTGACTCCGTTTGTCAGCATTGTGGAGGACATTTGCCGATTTTCTCACCGGAGGCCCGAAACCTGAAGAATATGGAAGTTTGAATTGCCTTATGAATAAAATGGGGAAATTATGATATGGGTTTTAAAAGACGAAAACATACGCTTTGGGAATTATCTGCCTCAATTTAAACTATTTAAGAAGTTATTATTTTTCGGAAAGAAACTTATTATGGAGGTTGTTTCTCAATTTTTTTCAGAAATTTATAGAAACCTAGATCATATATTTTACTCTCCAAAGGAAAGTGGGTGAGTTTATCATCAGTAGACGTGACTACATTTGTCAGCATTGTGGAGGACATTTGCCTATTTTCTTACCGTAAGCTCAAAACCTGGAGAATAAGAAAGTTTGTATTGCCTAAAGAAATAAGTTTATAAAATGGGAAAATTATGAAATGGGTTTTAAAAGACGAAAACATACTTTTTTTATAATTATCTGCATTATAAATATTATTTCAATTTAAACTATTTGAGAAGTAATTATTTTTCAGAAATATAATTATTGCGGAGGCTATTTGTCAATTTTTTCAGCAATTTATTGAAACCTATGGCATATGGAGTTTTACACTTCAAAGGAAAGCGGGTGAGGCTATCATTAGTAGACGTGACTACGTTTGTCAGTATTGTGGAGGACATTTTTCGATTTTCTCACCGTAGGCTCAAAACCTGAAGAATTGGGTAGTCTGAATTTCCTTGGGGAATATTATGAAATGAGTTTTAAAAGATGAAAACATATTCGGGAAATATCTACATGAATGGTTCAAAACCTGATTGCGATCGCCCCCAAAGTGGCGATTTGACTCCTCAAAGGGACGGTAAATTCTTAAGAGGCGATAGGGTGGTGATGGGTATTATACAAGAAAACAGTAATACTAAAAAGATAGTGAAAATCAAAATTGTAAACAAGCACGAAATCGACTGTTTAGAGTTCCGACAGTTAATCACAAATAAAGAAAGAAACAAGTTGAAGTTCCAGAGCTTCCTCTTTGCGCCTGGGATGAACCTTAGGAAGTAGTTTGCCATTCATTGTCAGTTTCCAGATTTTCAATTTATTTTCCTTCAGATTTTTAGTTTCAATGATTTTAATTCCCCCAGATTCCAGAGTAGAAAAGAAAATAATGTCTTAAAAAATGTACTTCTGCTTTTTGAAAAGTACGTCGATGAGCTTAAATGTTACCCTTCAAGTATCAGTTCGCTTTAAAGAAAAATATAATAAAGGTATTTTATTTATTTATTAACATTTTTCGTTTAAAAGTGATTGGTTATAGGATTGTAATAGTAAAGCTTTCAATCAGTTTCGTTCCTGATAGAAAACTTCGGTTCAATCTTTAATTTCTCATTAAATATTTTTTGGCTTAAAATTTTCCTTTTGGTGTACGGATAATCCGCTTTGTTTGCTTTTTAAGCTGTTCGCTTCTGTTCCCGTTGCTTTTGTCTGATGTCTGTGCATCCATAAACTCACATTTTTTTTTGCATTGAAAAAGGCGTTCCTCGTAACGCCGAAACACGTGTCTGCAGTATCCCTGCGTATTAGTACTAAAACTAACGTTGGATTTATACTTCATAAATGATAAGTAAATATTTTTCAAAAAAGTTGCGGAGGACATTTTCCGAATTTATTACCGTAGGCTCAGATCTCGAAGAAAATGGAGCTTTCAATTGACTTCGGAAAGTTATGAAATGGGTTATCAAAGACGGACAGATACATTTTAGGAATTACCTGCATTATTAATGTTGTTTCAATTTTAACAAATTGATAAGTAAATATTTTTCGAAAAAAATTTATTGTTGAGGTGTGGAGTTGTGTGTGTTCGGTGCAAAATCTATCAAACTAAAGTAGGAAAACTTCCAGTGGTCTTTGGATAATTTATATAAATACAACTGAAAGAGTACCTTAGGTAACACTGTTATAAATATGAAGTCACATTTGTAAAGATTATGAAGCGTTTGTATGCCTAAGTCCAATTCTTCTGACGTATATATAATTCACTCCACTTAACCCGTTAAAGTTAAACAAGAAGTTCTGTCAAGAACTAAACGAGCCTACTTTCCCGTACATCGACATTCTAGCATCTGATCATTATTCTCTTGATTATCTAAGACTAAAAATTATGTCAAACATACCTTTAAAAGCAAAATATACCTCTCTCATCAGATGAAATAGACACATAAAAAGTAAATAAATGAATAAATAAAGTTTTGTCGCACCTTTTAAAGAATGTAACTGTTACAGTTCTTCCGTAGAAAAATTCTCAATTGTTTTCAAAAAAAAATTAAAAGTACAAAGTACATCAAAACACATTTTATCAAAGAAAGAAAAAAAAAAAGAAAAAAAAAAACTCGTCCGTTGATAAAATGTCTCGAATTTCACTTTTAATCCGTTGCCAGTTGTTAAATATAAATAAAGAATAAAATGCCCTAGTGAATGAAACATTTTTGTTACAAAAAAAAATCGTCTGCCAAAAATAATAATAATAATAATAATAAATTCAATAAAACAAATGAATAAATAAACAAAAAATCGTCTGCACAGTCAGTCATTTTTTTTCGAACTGTTTACTCAAAAGTTATTAGGGGTGACAGCTTGCTTGAGCGGTTCAATGTTGAATGAAAAATTGTTCAAATCGGAAATGTAAATACGGGAATGAAGTATCCTTGAAAAGTTCTTTCCAACAAAAAAAAGTTTGTTCAAATCGGACTGTTCGTTAAAAAGTTAGTATCGCGGGACCGGTTATTTGAACGGCTCAAAGTTGAACCAAAAATTGTTCAAATCAAAAAATCAAATATGGGAATGAGCTGTACTCGCCGAGATCTTTCCAACAAAAAAAAGTTTGTCCAAATCGGAATGTTCATTCAAAAGTTATTAGGGGGGGACAGACAGACCGACCGACCGACCGACAGACCGACCGACACACAAATTCCCCATCTCAATACCCTACTTTCAAATTTTTAATTTTTCGATATTCATTTTACCTCTTTATTTTTTTAACTTGGCGATATTTTTTGGACTTGGCGATATTTTTTTTAACTTGGCGATTTTTTTTGGACTTGGCGATATTTTTTCGATGCATTAAGCTACTTTTAATACTTTTTTCGTCTTTCTTTTATTTTTAACGGGAAAGTAGGCTAAAAAGGTAACATAGTAAAACAAGAAAGCGAAGAACCCATGCCAATACGTGAAAGGCTAAAATGGAATGCTGGTTAACACATTCAAAGTTCGAGTTTCTCCCTTTACACTCAGCAAATGATAAACTGGCGCTTAGTCAGGAAGACTTAGTTGGGTTTTCATCTGAGCTGCAACAACATTTCTCCTTTTTTTATCCTTATGCTTTTTAAAAGAAATGAAAGTATGATGAATAGTCGATTGAAATTTTTAGAATATGTGTGGAGTAGAAATGATGCCAAAAAAGTGTAATACTCGTAATGCTGAAAATAATCCTGTTTAGCTCCTTAAGTCTCAGTGAGGATTCGGGAAATAAATTTTCCCATGACATGTTTATAACTTATTCAGCATTTGATAAATATCTTTTTATCTGTCCATCTATCTGTTAGTTAGTCTTTATGTATGTCTATCTATCTATCTATCTATATGTATATATCTAACTTGGTGTCCGTCTATCTACACATGAAATCATGAAGTCATATTGCGATACATATACAAATCAATGCGCATAAAAAATAACTCAACTGATCTGAGAAATATTTTAAATCTTACTCTGAGATAGTCAGCTTAATAGTTGATTGAATGTATAATGCATGTAATATAAAATGAAATATATATAAATTGGAAAATGATAACATAAGTATGTAAGTCACGAACCAAAGTAGACCCCCCCCCCCGAGACTAGTGATATGTCCCCTGTGCCTGTCATTTGGTGACTTACCAATTAGGGATCTCCCGGGAACACTATAGTAGACAGCTTGTCCTATGTTCCTAAAGTAAATTATGTTTCTAAAAACAACATGGATAAATATGTGTGCGTGCCTAAGTAGCTATAAATAATGCTCTCCGGTGTCGATGAAGAGAAAATATATATCTGTGATTCATTTTCGCAAGGTTAAAAATTATATCTTAAATCTGTTAATCAAATTAGTAGTACAACTAGTAATGTTATTCTGATATTAATACATTTATTATTATGTATTTGCTATCATTCCTGTTTTCTAAAACTTAAAGTTTTTTTTGTAAAATATATCAGAGAGGAGCGGGTAGGAGGGAGAAAATCGCTCAATTTTTTCCAATTTTGGTAAAAATTCATCTTCCAAAAGGTTTTCTCATGCGCAAAGCAAATAGTTCTTATAAGCTTATGTGTGGACTTATTTGGGGATTTTACATAAAAAACGTTGGAAAAATCGATCTTGAGATATGTTATTACAAGGTGAAAATTAGACTGAGGTACGAAATATGGCAAATTTACTATATTTACACATTTAGCAAACTCGTCGCTCAAACAAAAGTCACTCAGTCCAAGCCTCCAGTTTGGAGACATTCTCAATTTGAAACTTTAAGTAATTATGTAAAATATCGGAAATCATTTGACAGCATCCATTATAGAGTACGCTTATTTCTCGAAATGTTAACTCGTACAGCTGATTTAAATCATATAATAGCGAAGTGTAAAGTATGATTCAATGAAACGTTTTATAAGATGTTCTTTTTTTCTATGGACTTGATTACTTTTACCGGTGGACTAACAATACGATTTTAAGAATCAGAAAATAGTTCCTTAATTTTTGAATTTTTGTGGATTTCAAAAAGAAAAAAACAAGTACTAAAAATTTGATGTTGGATAATGACTATTTTAAGGGATCGGCACTTTATTTTCGAGTCTTAAAACAAAACAATTATTTCCATAGTGGCATATGTTTTGTTAACTTCCCTTATAAGTTGATTATTTTGTGTATTATTGGATCGCAATACATCCGTTTTAAACAATCTTTTTTTTTTTGAATTTCATACTCTTTCTCAACCACAATCATAACCATCTGCTGCAGATGAAATTCCCCAAACGTAGAAATTCATTCTTTCATTCTGACACGCGTACAATTTAATAAAAGATCCGTACGTTCAGCAATTCCGTTCCACTAGTCCCAAAATAAGACCCAGCAGGTTTTCGAGCCAAGACGAAAGTTAGTCAGCTACTGTCAAGGACACCTGGAAGAGTTCCTAACTACCAATTACCCCTCTGGGGAAGAACTTTTTTTTACCAACTGAATTGGACTTTTATAACTGTTAAGCGTCAAAAAAGCTATAAATCTTTTAATGGATGTTCGCTTTCTTTTCATCCAAGCGTTTGTTGTAAATGTTTGAATGAGATCAGCATGACTTTGATTGCATTCAGGAAATAATGTTGTTTTATGACTTATTCGAATTGCATAGCATTCGAGTGAAGAAGTTTGCTGTTGCAAATACTGCTTCCTTTTAGATTAAAATATTTAAACTAATGACGCTTACAAATGTTTAATCGGCAAAAGTACATATAAAAATGTTTATAAAAATAAATCAAATCGATTTTAAATTTGAACTTAGCCTATCTGTCCCGTACTATCTTTATATCTATCAGGAACAGTCACAAAAAGTAAAATTACACAACTGGGGCGAAGTGCACAAAAATGTTAGAGTAACCCCTCGCTACAGCGTAACCTCGTTATATCGCTCATTTGCATACATCGTGTTATCTAGTAAATTGTGTGCCTTTGCTGAATCTTTGCACATAGTTTTATAGGCTAAGCTATATACTCGATTAAAAGTAATGTATCGCTCACCGACAATATTTAGGTCACATATTAAAATTGAATAGAAAAAAAACCCGAAGTACTCATTGGTATAAAATGTAAATTTATTGATATTTCCTGCCACTAAACTTGCGTAAAATTAGAGCGCTTTTCCACTAATCTACACGATAACGAAGAAAATCCACCAGTATACTACAACGATGAGTTCAGGCCCGTCATTCGGGGGGGGGGGGGGGGTCAGGGGCGGTGTCAATTGTCCCCCCCCCCAAATTTGAGAAATCAATGTATTTATATATAAGTGGGCGTGGTTTTTGATGTTTTCTGATAAAATTGCATTGAGTTTGGCCCCTTTGCACCCCCTCCCCGGAAAACTTGAAATGAGGGCCCTGGATGAGTACGATATCGTCTCGTCTATTTCCCTATTTATTCATTCAATCGATATTGCTTAGTATGCTGTCTTCAAAAACAGTAAATGGCTCTCCGACGGAAATGATCCGATATTCGTTTGACGGAGACAACACAATCGTCATTAAATTGGTACGTAGAAAAGCGCATGGCATATGTTAATGGATTTTACGGGAGCCAATATCGGATAGAGACAATCGCATACAGTTTATCGCTGCCTTATCTGTAAGGGTAAAATCGCCTTTAGTCATCATAAGTGGTACGGAAGGGGGGGGGGAAGTATGGTAAATTAATTAATCGTGACACATCGTGAAACACAATTTAGCTGAAAATATTTTGAACTTAAACAACACACTATAAATTTAGACTAAAAAACTCAGGAAATAAAACACATCTTCCTAAATGTTTTTGACGAATTGTAGTGTGGTGAAATAAAGCAGTAAAAAGTAATAATGTGTAAAATCTTAATTTAAAGTTATTTGCTTTTTTAAAAATACTTTTAACTAGTGTCGTTAGCGAGGGATATGTTCTTTTACCCGGACAATATTTATGCAACTATGAATAAGTTTTATGCACTTAATGGGTAAAAACCAAGTAAGAAACAGGCAGTGAAAATGCTATGTTTCATTTTTATTGTGCTTTATTTAATATTAACCTATTTTCTTAAGAAGAAAAAGTCAGTTTGATTTCTCCAAAAATAAGGCAGATAAAAAAACGAAAGTAGAGAATTAAACTTATCTATCTCGAAGTTAATCTCTGAAGGAAGCTCTCCTTGAATTCTTTCTCGAACGAAAACGTGGGAAGCAATTCACAGGATAAGACGAATTATTTTTTGGCTCTCCGCCAGCCGGGGAACGGGAACTTGTTCTTTTCTTTCTATTCTTAATTTGTTTGACTTTCGACGTTAAATGCGAAAAGTTGATGAAAAATTTTCCAGACTATATTAAATCATAAAAGGTTACGTCCAGATGATTTAAGCGAGATGTAATGTGTAATATATATCTAGATGGAAGGGGGTGGGGAGTCTCTTCAGAAGGGTACTTTAGGGAGGGTGATTCTTTAGAGAGGAAATAAAAAAGACTAATAGGGGACTTCCGATCTTTTCTAAAGAGATGAAAATATGTTTTTTTTTTCTATATCACCTGGATATTGAGGCATAAAACCTTTCAACGCTTAGAATCAAAAATAACAAACGAAGAAGTGTACAGAATAAAGACAAATATCCTATATTTATTAAAGTTATAAATACGTGTCTATGACGCCTTAAATATTAAAAACGTAGTGTATCAGCGTGACATCACACATTGTTGCAAAAAGTCTAATAGCTTCTTTTGTTTAATATCTAAACTAGAAACTTTGTATGCATCAGTCTGTTTTCTGTTGTATTGCATGCTTAAAATCTGATAAAGAAGATTAAAAAATGAGAGTACATTTAGGAAGCAGACTTTTCTAAATGACACGCTCCAAAATTTATTCAAAAATTATCTTATGTACTAATGCGTGCTTGCATTAGTTAATGGTTCTTTCTTTGATGAGTTTTTAGTTAAGGTAATAGTAAAATTTAGGCACATAAATAAAGTGGTGCAGGCAATGTGCAACGGCGTTAATGGTGCTTATTTTCAAGGAACGTTGATTTGATAAAATGTGAGTTGCTATAAATTTTGAGTTTGCGCAGAGTTGTATTAAAATCTACTTTTTAGTTAAAAATTTCATTGAATGAGAGAGTCATATTTGGTTCTTAGAAATGCGATTTAAATGTAGGAAATGTATATTTGACATAATTTGCTGCTGTATCTAATAAGGAAAATTTTGATTAGATAATTGGAAGTTAAGGCTGGTGAACGGGAAAGAAGGCTCGTGTAGCTCTGGATGGAACTTCGTGTTTAAATGAAAATAATAATTGAGGGAAATCTAGTTTTTCGAAAACAAAACTTGTGTAATATGCAGCTTTTATTTCAACTGTTTATTAAATGATGAGTACAATAGAGATTTTAATGCTGTCTAAAGCAATAAAATTTTAAGACTTTTAATTTTTTTTATATCCGACTACTTCGAATGTATAAATGCCGTAAAAACTAATGTATCTTAATATGATCTTCATTACGTCCCAGATTAGCAAAAAGGATGATTCCCTTAGAATTTATTTTTTATGATTGTATGAAAAATTATTGTTTTTCAGAGTGTTTTTAGTTTCAACCTTACATTAAAGATTTTACTACTTCATACTAATATAGTTATTCTGTCTGGCCTTGTAAATTATCCCTCTACTTTTAAACAAGTTGGTTTTTACAACATACTCGTAAAATTAAATAACTATTATAAACTGATTAAGTTTCGATTTGTATCTATTTCTTGTTATTTCTAATAGGAAACATTTGTAAGGCTCTTGAAATAATTTCGCTTTTTTAGAGACACTTCAGTTCAAATAAACTTTCCCATAAAAGCATTTGTAAAAGAAAGCTAGAATCAAAATGATTCTCAATCCCATCTAATCAAAAATTCCGTCCAAAAAGTTTTCGCTTACATCAATATGATTTACATATATATTTTTAAAAAATCTCTGAAATTAAGATTTCTTTCTACTTAATAGGTACTGTTTGGCTACAGTAGAATTCTTTTTGGCAGAAGCACATCTTCATTGTTCGCGGGGTCAATTCCCAGCGCGACAAGACTAAAACTGAACGTCTGCCAAAGTTAACAGCTCCTAGAACTCCATTGTTAAGTTTCCACTCTTTCCCAGAAGTGCACACGTTTTTGAACTCGGTTAATTTTTTTTCGCCTTTAACTTTTACTACTTCTTTTGGTGTTGGTGATGAAGTACACAAAATGCGTAGCTTTGAAGTCATTGACTGTAGTCATTTTAATGCAAACGCAATGCAAGAATCTATCAGCATCTGCGTATTTGCCTCCGAGTTGCTCTTGTGTGTGGTTCTTTTTGGTTACAGTGTTCTGCAAATCACTAACTAGTTAAGATAATGTTAATGTTAATGTGTGTGTGTGTGTGTGTGTGTGTGTGTGTGTGTGTGTGTGACTAAAATTTTCTTTCGTCAAATGAAAATTCTAATTATAATTCTAGTGTATTGCATATAGTTCCAATGTTTAGTCTTCTCCTTTATCTTTTGCGGAAAACGAACAATTATTATTAGCATTTCTAAAATATCGTTTCAGATATTCCTGATTTAGCATCAACATTTTTAGTTGAGTTAAGTACGTGTAATTCATGGTCACCTTGTCTAGTGGTTAGATAACTTTGACTGCGGTTCCGAGTTTGATTCCCGGCTTGGACATGAATGAAATTTCTTTGTCCCATGTCCTTGTCCTTGCTTTTTCTGAATGTGCAGTTATGTTGTAAATGGATGCCTACCCTTAAACGGGTCCAGTAATGTAATAATTACGCCTTTTTCATAAACGAAAGTACCAATGTACCGACTACCTAGGTACCAATATTTTAATTTTTTTCACGGAACGTGGGTGTTTTGTACCAATTATACATTTGTTTACAATTATACTAGACACGTATGTCTACTTCTACTAAGTTACAAAACATATTTACGGAAGTATTCACATTATGCTTCAGAATGATATATTAAGATAATCGCAGTTCATTTAATTAAACAGTTTAAATTTTGCTTTCTTGGCAAATTTTAATTTACCAATTATCTTCGGTCAAAATGTAACGATAAAGTGCTGAAACTTTTTAATTTCCGGTTCATTGTGATGGCCAATACCGCCATATGTTTTCTTTCGTTTTACAAACTTGGCAGATGACTGAGCTACTATATTGGAAATCAGCCAACCAGCTGTATTAATGCTAATTTTCTGGAAATGAGCTCACTAATAATTATTTTATTGAAGAATAATGCTAGATTGAAATTTAGATAATTAATATTCTACCCGGTTTGCATTAAATTAACAAAAGCAATTAATTTTTGGAGGAAAAAACAAGATTACCTGTCTTACGTCAAGTTGGCTGAAATCATTTGGTAATGAAGTATAGCCACTGATATGGAAAGTAATAATAAAATATTTGTGGTTGGGAAAGTACTACCGATGTTTTAGTTACCATGAACTTTAATTAGAATCTATTTTTAGATATTAATTATGTCTGACTAAAGTAATAATGTTTTACATTAATAAGTTGTTGGCTTTAAAATTATTATATTGAGTCAATTTGCTGTAAAAATGTAAAAACGAATTTTATTTTACCAAATTAGCAAAGATTTTTGAAGAAAGTGACTGGAAAAATGCTAAAATAAAGGCATAAGCATGCGTAATGTTTGGGTTATAACACAATTTTTCTTTTAAATATGTAAGTTTAATATTTCCACAGTAATCTCAATTCTTTTTGGATCCCACGCTTAATTATAGCTATAATAATTACTTGTAAAAATAAACAAGAACTTTAAAGTGTTTGTTAATGTTTTGGGAATAAGATAATTATTTTTGACACATTATTTTACTATATAGTACTCTCAAAACTCCCCGTAGTATTCGCATCATACGTTTTAAATATATAAAATGAATGCTATAACTCTTTTTGATGTAACCTTTAAACTAAGTATACTATTTTACCCTTTTATAAATTATTTGACGTTTTTATTTGTCATACTGTATTCTATTTGTATGATTTTGTCAGTGGTATAAAATAATTTCTCCTGGAATAATAATAATATTATTATTATTACTATTATTAATTTTAATGTGTGCCTTGTTGCTTTAAAGTATAGCAGAAGCCGTCGTTAAAACTCCTAATTCTACGACCATGTTCTACGTACAAGCATGCATTGCTCATACTTTATGCACGCTAAATCTGTAAGAAAATATGTGGTAATGTTTAAACCTTTTTGAAACAGTTCAACCTACTGCATCCTACATACGATAGATCAATAATAAAAGCAAATGTACTTTTCACATGAACTTTTGATCAAGCAGTTTCATGAAGAATTACTGTTACTAAACAATAATTTATGTTTTTTCAAAGTTTCTCAACTCTTTTGCTTTTTCTGCTTTAAAATACTCCGAGAATCTACCTTTAACAAGAATAAAGATTCTTAGTTTTTCGTTATCCTTTCACTTTTATTTCCCTTAAAAAAAACTTCATATGAAATATGATTCCTGATAATTCACCCTATAGATCTTTTGATTAATTTTGTACTTTATTTAAATTCAAGTATCATAGAATGATAAATGCGATTCATAATGTAAGCGGAATATCTGACAGGAAGGTGATCAATTGCATAATTTATAAAGAAGTGGTGTGCCTTTCCATCCAAAAATAAATTATTTTCCACAGAATTAAAGATAAATTTGCATCGTGAATAAGGTATTGTGAGCACGTAGCTTCTTTGCATTAAGGTTCACAAATTTCAAAACTTTGTTTTAATTAGAAGAGAAGTGAAGATATTTCTAGCTCGGTATAAACTGCTTTTTCCCCGCTTTACTGCATCATGAATAGCAATGTTGCATTTGTTTTTTCATTGTTCGTAAACAATATGGCAGGTACCTTATTTTCTGCAACGCGCATGAACAACTATGCAGCGCATTTCAGCAGAAAACTGCTGATGTTTAATATTAGTCACAAAATATTCATGGCTACTCAACTTTCAGAAAAATACTATGCTTTCAAAGGTAAAGTTAAATAAAGCAAGTCAGGACATCTCGTCCCGCCTAAGTGAAAGTATTAACAAAAATTGCCGTGTTCATAAACGGAAAATAAGGCCTAATATTTATTTTTAATGAAGGTCTAGATGCTCTATCAAATTGTTTAGCACTAAAAAAATGCGAAATAAATTATCTACTATAAAAAAATGAAATTTTTACTTAGAGGCGAATTACCTTGACAGCTAGGCACTTTTTCCCACATCAAAAGAGTGTCTGCTTTACTTAAATAACGTTATGAAACTTAAAATTGGGAAAAGTGGTAGTAGTTAACTAAATTTTGTAAATCATTAATGAATAATATTAAAAAAAAAATAGATTTTCCATGATTTTGTTTTAAACTTCCTTTTTCTTATATAGAACTTTCCTTGAGGTTTCCTTTAAAATAATAATTTTTGGTAGAAATCAGTAGAAAATTACTGTAGGTTATTCCAGACAATGCTATGTAACCACTTACCTCTGAAAAAAATATTACCAGTGTATTGTGCAGGTGCTGATAACTGGGACATTTAACCATAATTTGTAATTTTTAAAAGTGAAGCTTTTTTCAGTCCAAAAATCGACTGAGGAGTGGTTGCATTTTAATGTCTTATTTTTTTCCTTGATTTTTTTTCCTTCCTTTTCTTACCGAAAAATAACGCATTACTCTTTTGTTCAATTGTGCCTTGCATATATTCTAGGTAATTCATCAAAAAGGTGTATGAATTTTTTTTCAATTATTTTATCAAAAAAAAAAAAATAAATAAATAAATAAAAATAAAAAAAATAAATAAAAATAAATAAATAAATAAATAAATGAATAAAAAAATACAGCACTCAATTTGTAGCTTTATTTAAAAGCATTTTCTGTTTTTAAATACAGTACAAAAATGAAAATTGTGTATTACTAATCTTCCAGTGGATGGACCGAAAAAGTTCCAAGATTTTCTCGAGAATCGTTACAGACTTCGATGTAATGCTTCTGGTCTTATCTAAACTTATAACTAAATTGAAGCAAGATCATTTCAGACATTGGGGTTGTTTTTCCAACGTCAATAATTCTACGGCAACTTTTAAAAGGGGCATTTGAATTTTAGTTCCAATGACATATGCAAACAAAGCTTGCGATAATTATCCACTAATATACTTAGTGTTCTTATTTAAAAGTATTTCTAATTTAGTAATCTCGGGCAAAAGTGTCAGTTGAGAGCATTAAAACAGTAAAATTAAATTTATTCGGATAGGTAAAGAAAATCATTCCATTAAGATGAAGAATCAGTTTCCTCTATCGAGACTTTGTTGTGTACAGGTAAATTCAACTAAGTCCGATTTAAGTCTCAGGGCAGCGATTCCAGTGCAGTAATTTGTAATTTTTTTGAATAAATGAGTGAAAATTAATTAAAAGGTTTTCAGTAAAAAAAGAGTACTTAAGATAAGAAATTGTTCAACAATAATAAGTTCATCTGAGAAATTTGATACAAATAAATGTTACATTGTTTTCATAGCGATTCTGCTTGACCTAAACGTAGGTGAAAATCATACTCAGTGGTGATTATGCTATGCAAAAATCTTATGGAAAACGAAGGAATGGGGTTTTATTTATATTTTAGAAATACGTAGATAAACGTAGGCGAAAATCATACTCAGTGATGATTATGCTATGAAAAAATCTTATGGAAAACGAAGGAATGGGGTTTTATTTATATTTTAGATATACGTAGATAAACGTAGGCGAAAATCATACTCAGTGATGATTATGCTATGCAAAAATCTTATGGAAAACGAAGGAATGGGGTTTTATTTATATTTTAGTTATACTTGTGTGCTAGTTGCTCAATGATTTGAAATATACCGTGTTCTACTCAGTGCTGCAGCCCAGTTCAAACCATTTTTTCCTTGAATGCGTTTAACCAAACCTCTGAGTCTCCCAGCAGCATAAATTTCAACCTACAACCTTACATTTACTTTAAACAAGTTTATAAAAACTTAATAATGTAATTAATAAGACTTTAATGTAGAAATATTTTAGGTATTTTAGATTATTAAATAGACTAGGGCACTTCAAAATGTCCACAGAAATGTATTTTTAGTCGTTTAGAAGATAAGCGTAAATAATATCTTGAAAAAATATTTTTAATGATTCCCAAAAGTTTGAACATCCTTTGCAAAGAATAGTCTTTCAATTTTCTGGTTACTACCGATGCATTTTAAGAATGTTGCTTCAATCAGCTCTAATATCAAATGGTTTGCAATTTCATTTCTATTAAAACATTTCGCTAAAACAATCGCAAATCGTCTTGAAATTTTAACTGGGTCGCCATCGACAATTTTAATTAGCGCAATGTTACGGAGTCCTATTTTATAGTTGAATAAATGTCTCCTTAAGGCATACTCTGATATTGTTAGAGAAATTTGAAATTGTGCCAGTTATTTTTAATGATCTTTAAAACGGATGTCTTTAAAAAGCTTCGTAATTTTTTGAAAAGGGGTATTTGTTCATAAAACGCCCGTATTTAAGTTGATGCACAAATTATCGTACTTGACTGGAACTGATAGTTATTAGTGATTGGAGAGGAGGAAAAGAAGTAAAATTTGAGTTGACGTGAAAATATTTTAAGATTTTCTTTGACTTTTAGAGATGTTAGGCTGCACGTGCATCTAAATCGGACGTTAATGAGAGAAAAATAAGCACTAGAAAGACAAAATTGTTTAAGATATAATATGTATGTCGCTTTTCCTTCCAATTTATAGCTATGAAAATTCTTTAATTGCAGAGCTTGAAAAATACTTTTTCATGGAATTTATGATAAAAAATGTTTTTGCTTCTTATTAGGCTATCTTTATGAAGATTATTTTATTTTTTCATTAAAAGTGCATGGCCTAGTATTCGTATTCTTAACATTTAAAATAAAATATTGCTTCATTATGTCTTTATTTGTTCATTTCTCTGTTTTCTAAAAATCACAAGGCGGCTCGAGGTGGTGTCAAAACCATTTCAAGCTCTCATTTTTAGATCCACTTTTTGTGAATTACATTTAGGAAATCCATTTTTTCCCTCTTTAATATCCTTCGGACTAATTGCTTAAAACAATAAGTGCTTATTGTCATCAAACGATGTTAACTGGAACTAAAAAACAAATACGGCCACTTGTTGTAAAATACCATAGTGAGAATTAAAGTTGAGTAGTTATTTTTTTAAAGATGAATTCGATTAAAATACGTGCAGAGCTTGTAGTTCTTCGTACTGCTTTGACTTGGTTCCAAAAAAAAAAAAAAAAAAAAAATTCAAGGCCCGATCAAGTCCATGTAACGACCAGGTCCTGAAAAATTTTGGTATTTCCCCCTGTATTCGCATATTTTGAAACTAGTGGGTTTTAAAAGAGGGGAAAAAAGAAATTTTCCCCATTTTTGTGCCCCAAAATTATAAAGCCCAGGTCTCAGAAACTACAGGAACATGCTTTAATCAGACCCTGAAAGTTCTTACCTGTGCATCAGGGGTAAATATTAATGTGAATGAAGGTGGTGATGAAAATAGTCAAGATTTTGTTTGAAAATGTTTCCCAATTTTGTATCCTGAAACTTAGGGCGGCAAAACATTTATTTCTACATGCATAGATGAGTGTTCAACCGCTTTAATAATAGTAGAAAATAATGTGAAATTTTTACGTTAATTTAGTGCTTTGTGTCGTTCGTTCTTGAAAAAATTAATACCATAGTTTCATTCTGATACACGGGGAAATTTTTACTGTACAAGAGTCTGTAAAACCAGACAGCTGCGCAATCCATTGTTGTTCAGTTAATTGTACTGATAATAAAGTTTTTATTTATAGCGAGATATTAGTTCTAAGACGCTTGTAACAACACAACTAAGTTAGTTGTACAATTTGTGAAGTGTTCCAGTTTGAAAATGAAACGTCTAATTTCAAGTAAATGTGTATTTTTTCAAATAAAATATGATTAATTTTTCTGGACGGTTTTAAGCTTAAATGTGTAAAAAGGAAGTTCTTAATTGATCACCGATAGAAGGAAGTGTTATGTATCTTTGAGTGAAAATGCACTGTAACAAAAAGAAAATAAAAGCGTAAAGGAAATGCATGTAATTATGTGTTGTCATTTCAGCACATATTTAATACAGAAAAATAAGTTTGCTCGAAAGTCAAAAGTATTTGAGGTAAGAGCATTTTAATAATAAGTATTTTCAAAGGTGCATGTGACTTAAAAATCTTCTTGTCAAAATTGGAATTGTAAAACAAAACGATATTATAAAAACCGAGAAATACTAAAAATGAAAGTAAAGACTTATTTAACAAATGTATTGACGTGAAAAATCATACTAAATCAAGTTTCGTATAAATACAGTTACAAAAAGAATTCGTTTAGTAATAAGACAAAGATGTTAAAGCATCACGCACATGCGCTTCGAATAATTTTGTTAATACATACTCTAAATTTGGAGATGTACAAAGCTGATTTGAATTAGTAGTAATACCTTAGCAGCGATGCTCAAAACGTAGAAGCAATTACGGTTTAAACTGCAATTCATCTGTAATCCGCGTAGTCCGTTAAATGGTAATTGATGACAATAACCTTATCTACCAGGCTTAAACGAGTGTCAGACGATGTTGTCGAGACATATCCCGTTCTATTGCACAAATTATGATTCATCCATTCCCTTTGATTTTGAAATATTTAGTCCACATGATCTGCCTGGAAGCGACATCAAAGGCAACAATCGATGGACTCCCGCTCTCTCCATTAAATTCCGCAATAGACAATAATGATTTGATTGCTGGCTTCTTGATGAGGAAGACATTGACGAAAGTGAACCAACTCCCATGCGCCCCGAGGCAATCCATAGTTGCAGGCTGAGCAAGAGTTTCATTTGGGGTCATTGTTTGCTGGGGTTTCGATTTCTGGCATATTAATTCGTCCATATAGTTTAATTTGTATCCCTAGATAAATGTAATTAATGTTCAATTAAAAGATGAGTCACGGAATATATGTTCATGATTACATTTGAAAACAATGTTTCAAGAAAATGGCGTTCACGGACATATACGCCTGTTAAATAAATTAATGTATTATTCTCATTTATAATGTTCTGATTTCTTAACTTCAATATTTTATAATTATTTTGGTAAGAGGAGTAAGATGTGAGAAACATAATGGTTTTTGAAATGGCACAAAGAAGTTATCTTTAGATTTTCTGATAAATATAGATTTTTATTTCTTTTCACTGTGTTTCCTTTTGCTGAAAGAATTCTCGTTTAGATAAGTTTTGAGTTATTTAAGTATATATGTCTTTAAACTATTCAAGAAAAAATGAAAGTGGTAGAAAAAAAATAATAAAGCTAATTCTTTGAAGTTCGATAATTCATTACAAATGAATTCGATTGTCTTAGGTGGGGCCATGGTGGCCCGATCGGTAAGGTGTCGCACTCGTAACCGGAGGGTCCCAGTTTCAGTAACAGGTGATCGGACCAAGATCCAATGCTTACCAATAGTAGCTGAGAAACGTTAAGTAAGGAAAAACATCACAAATTTTTCCATTTGAGTTAATACCTCTCGGACATCAGGACTTTGCTCGGCTCCAGGTATGGATTTAAAAAAAAAAAAAAATACAACAAATAAAATAAAAAATAAACAGTGCTCTTTAGGTCCTCTTAAAACTGGTTAAACCACGTGTAGACGTGTAGTGGTAGGCACAGGGATCCTGGAGAAGTAAAAAGTCCATAAAAGAGAAGTGTTAAGCGCATTGGCAGCTAAGACTGAAAAAAAATAGGCTAATACTGCCATGTTTAGTTTCAGTAATATCAATTTCAGAATTGAGTTCGATGTCGAAAAAAAAAGCACACTCGGCTTCTGGAAAGGTATGATGGTGCTGAATTTTGAAGAAATTGACACAGAGATAAAAACATTGCTTTATTTAAGAACATGATGAAATGATGCTTCTATTAAAATCTGAAGACGCAAAAAGACTTTTTGAAGATGATTAATCAAATCGTACCCATAGGAATGCAGATGTTTTATTTAACGAAGCGTTAAGTGGGAGCAGGGAGATTTAATTAAAATTAATGAGGCTTAGTTTCTCTGAAAGTTAGATATTGTATTTCAGCTAGCGGGAAATAAACACAGAAGATATTAATATTGTACTCTTATCTCGTTTTTTAATTGCGAGTGGTGCTGCAGAAAAAAAGATAATGCAGATCTTTCATAATGATTTTGAAAATTTTTAAATAATAATTACTATCATTTAGTAGTGATGCGTTTATTGGATGGTAAGGGAATACGTAATCTACGAGAATCGTTTAATTTGTTCTTTGTAAGTTAATAAAAGTTCAAGCAAAATATTTTGCTCTGTTAATTGATTTTTGCCGTTAATATATTTTTCAATTACAAATTGGGAAATTTTCACTCAAAGTATAGAAGCGTGATTAGATTTATAGATTATATCCATAAAAAATAAAATCTTTTGTTCACGTACTCTAACGGAGTAATTATAAACTGAAGAGCGTTAACATTTTATTAGAAAAAAATCTCCTTTGCTCGACTTTTTTTCTTTTTTAAACTGTTAACTTCTCTAACATAGGTGTTTATTGTGTACCGCCTGATTTTGTTAGGTAAAACCTTCTGCGTATTTACGCATGCTTCGGGTCTTCTCTGATCTTACCAAAACAGGGGTTATAGGTAAGATAACAATAAGGGGAAGAATAATAAGAAGCATTTTGAGTCGTATTAAACAACGTAGAACGTTGCTAATTTCATATACAAAGTTTAGTTGATTGTGTCAAAAGAATAGCACATGCAAGTTTTAAATTGTAAACTTCGGAAAGTTTCCACCAACAACCCTTCACAGTTTTTTAAGTGGAATAGTTCGCGAGTACTAGGCGGGGTTTTCACGAGCGGATAGTAAGTAGAATCCTTTACTTATGCATACACAGGGTTTTAAATGTATACCGGACAACCTTTGCAGAGCCAAATTTTTCGTTTGAAGTACATAACTTCTGAAAGAACTGCTTCTCTACGACCCATGGTTTAAGGGAAAAATGTAACAGGAAGCACTACGTCATATCCGGCAAATGTGTGTGTGTGTGTGTGTGTGTGTGTGTGTGTGTGTGTGTGTTTTAAGCAGCAAGCCTTTAATAGAAACATGAATATCGGTAAAATTAGGTTATCGAACTTTTTACTACAAATAATGCAAATTGCAATTTTAATTGTTTATTCTTCAATTTTCTATTTGTTGATTGTTTCGGTACATATTTTTCTCGTCAGTAAATTTATATAGCTATTTTTCTTAGAGCTGTTTCATTTATTTGAAAATATGTGTTGTTCATCGGTTCTCCTGAAAATGTATTACTGAACGGTTTTTTGCTGATGGAATTATGCAATAAATGGGTGTAATATTGTCTTGTTTTTCTTATTAATATCGTATTTTAACTATTTAAACCGGATTCCGTTCCATCGTGTTGCTTTTCTCGGATGAATTTTCTTTCTAAAGCTCACACTTTTCTGATTGAAAAATATGTTCCTTATAACCTCGAAACACATGTTTGCTGCATTCTGCATTATTTGTGCAATAAAATGTTGGATAACCTAATTTTACTTTTCAAGCACAAAAAGTATTGATATATTCAACAGTACTTGCATTTGTTTACATAGGAAAATTTGACGAAGTTCCATTGCAAGGCAGTCATACAAGCCGTAACATGACTGTTTTATTTTTTTTAACAATGGCAAATTACTGTGTTTTCGTTTTGGGCCTAAGACGTTGTTTAGTTCCTCTTTCAAATTGGTCAGTCTTGTGTCAATGTGGTTCAGCCTGCCAAAATTACCAACAAACCTGCTCCTCTAACGGGATGCCCATGCCTTCGCCATGCGGTACAAGATCGCGGACCCGGAGCTGCTTAGGCAATCCACCTGCTGCCGGGGGCGCTCCAAACTAAAATTTTTGGGAGGGGGAAAATTACCAATTTGCCCAATGCAATTCCAATTGTACCGAATGATAAAATACAAGTGTGCACACATATCGTACACGCATACCATTTTGTGAGAAAAAAACATTAGGCGTCTTTTAAAAAACAATTCTAAAAACTAAAAAGAACAAATAATCTCGATATTGCAATTTGTTGTCTTCAAATTTCCGAATCGTCAGGAAAATGTGCCGAGTATGTAAACTATTGGGTGGTCACAGTGACCTCTCGTGACCTCCCATCGGGCCTTTTCTGCCTGCTGCAGGTCCGCCACCGGTCTTTGGCAGATTAGATGGATCAGAAGGTGGCGTCCATATCTTAACACACATACACACGCACATAAACGCACGTACCTATCGCTTTTTGTCATTGTGTAAATTTTTTTTTGAGTTCAAGGCGTAAAAATTCAATTTTCATCGCAATATATCATTACGAAACACACAAGTTAAAATAAAGATGGTAACATTCAATTTTTATCACAATTTATCATTGCCAAATATATAATTTGAATCCAAGATCGAAAAATTCAATTTTTATCACAAACCGCTATTGAAAAAAACTTAATTTGAATCTAAGAAGTCAAAATAAGTCGAAAGAAGAAGTCTAAAGAAGTTCTTTCTTTTTTCACCAGACGTGGCGTCATACTTTTCTCTTGTATTTTTATCAAAAACCATGAGAAGTAAAGATCCAATTCCTTGCGGATTTTTATGCACTTCAAAGAAAAAAAGATTAACTCTTCAAAGCTTGGTTGGCCTTGATGGCATACCCTGTAAATATTAATAAGGCAGCAGAGAATCCATTTTAAAACTAAAATGCACGGTAATAAATAAAATTAGCAATTTTAGTTTAGTTCTGTAAAGGCAGCAATTTTACAGTTTATTACTGTAAAAGCAGCACATTTTACAGTTTATTACTATAAAATTAGCTGTATTATACTGTAAAAGCAACATTCATTTTTTACAGTGTACTCTCATGTTGCCGCCAACTCTATCGGAGAGATAAAAGAAGTTAATAACTATGATTCAAACCGGAATCGTGTTTCTCTATATCTGAAGTGCGAAAAGCTATTTTAAACTTTTCGCCCGTAACGTTGGCTGTTACCGGCGGTCTAGACGTGAATGAGGTGCTCACAGACATTTACCTTTCGTGCAAAGCAACTACAAAGTTATTTCCAGCTACCAGCTAAGATAGCTTGCCAACTTCCCAAAATACAGCTCGGGAATTACAGAGGTTACAGGTTCCCAGGAGTCGACCGTGTGGTTTGTTGAATTTTGTTTCCTAAACTTTTCAATGTGTTGGAGAAATGTAAAAATATTGTAAAAGAGTGAAAGTGGCACTTCCGCGTTCTCTTTAGAAGTACAGGACTAACTTTGGTTGCTTAAATTTACTGAGTGGATGCACAATGAATGTCATGAAGTTATATTTAAAATCCCAATATAACGTTCTATTTAACGTATTTATTTGAAAAATGTTTTTTTAGAAAAAAAACAGTACTTAAAGTTGTTTTTTTTGTATTATATATGATGCAAATGAAATTTGGGGGATAAAACTCGTATGCCAAACTTCAAAAAAAAAAAAAAAAAAAGGGTGGGGGGGTGGAAATGAATGTGTGAAATCCTATGTTTTTTTTTAATTTTTAACACTAAATCAGAAATATGTATGGATATAAACTGAAACAGCACTGCGAAATTTGGTTAAAGACCGGCGAAAGCTAACATAAGCTTATATACTTCTATATTTACATAGGTTTATTAAATGATTGTTGTATACTTATATTTTATTACTTATAGTTTAGAAAATCATTTTATTGACACTTTAAACTTAAAATTTAGCTTCAACTGTGACCTTTTGTCAATGTTCATACAAAAGGTTTTAAAGAAAATTGATTTTATTTATTGGAAAGAAAACGTTCAACACGTTTGAAATTAAACCCCGTGTAACACTTCTTTTAACGATCGGGACTTCAGATGAAATATCTATGTCACTTTGTTTACAGCAAAACATCCCGCATATATCGGTTATTTTCATCCCAGATATCGGTGTACAAGCAATCAATATTTTGCGCCGCAATCAAAAGCAGACCTATTGGGCGTAATAGAAAAAAAAAAAAAAAAACACTGGCGTAATACACTTCTCCATGGAGCCCCACGTACTTAACCCCCATTTTGATCTTTATCGATTTCGCATAATAATCCAGGAGTCACAATCGATAGCGCCTGTAAAATCCGATGCGATATGATTTCTTGAAAATTTTGCCATCCTGGAATGGCAGCATCACTTGCAACAAAAGAGCATGGCAGAAATGGAATGCCCGTCTCACTGATGGGCCGCCTGTGCAAAGTTCGGCTCCAGAGTTTAAAAATTGATTTTGCATCAAAAGTAGATGAATTCTAACATCTTGAGAGTTAGGCGGAAAAGAAATTTGTTTTGGGAATTTTAAGCTAGTGTGAACTTAAGATTAAAACGATGAAGATTGCTGTGTATAAAAAAATACATTCTTAGGTTAATCGGTGGTGTTACAGCACTTCTTATTTGAACGTGCATGCGAAAAGGGGAGGGGGGATTAATAAATTGTTCCTTGAGGGTTATCTTTCTACATTATGTATTACATTATATGGTATTTATTATTTAAAAAACATAGGTTATACTTATAAGTAGATATACACTTAACTCTTAAAAACATGTATTCCAAAGACAAAAGGGCATATAACTACTGACAAAACTGAAATATCAGGAATTCATAAACATACCTACGGCTGTCGATACATTGCTTGTTGTTCTGCCTTATTTTTAGTATAAAAGCCGGTAATTTACTGATTATTATAAAGAAAATTATTTACACTTATTTTATACTAGCGGTACCCGCACGGCTTTGCCCGTGGTATAAAATTAAAAGTTCATTTGTAAAAAAATGATATAGCAGAAAAAAATACTCTATTTTAGTTATAATTCAACTATAATTCCTTCAAAGTATGATATAAAAATTTGGTATGGACACTACACTACTTCCTTTTACGTGTAAATTTCTTAGTAGATTTTAGCCTTAAGTGCTAAAATAGTGCTTGAAGTGAGTAAGATAACAATTCAAACATTTGCATCCCTAGTTTGCCACGAAACAATGCAAAAAAATGTTTTACAATGATTAATCTCCTAAATATCGCCGATTTTAACATCATTCAGTAGATTTTTCGCAAAATATCGCCAATAGCGCCAAATTGAACCCAAAAAAATTTTTTTTTCGCTAAATTTATTGCCAACTTGGCGATATGTCGCCAAATTGGCGTCAAACACTTGGTGACCAAAAGCTTGGCGAGATATCGCCAAGTGGTCGCGCCAATTCATATTTTGGTCTGCATTGAAAGCCCTGATTACCCCATAAAAGGGGTAAATCACCCCCTTGGGGACATTCGAATGCAACCCCAAAGATAGGTGCACAAAAATAAGCCAAAAGAAAAAATAAGAAAAATTTTGTTGCTCACAGAAACCAACAGAAATCTTACCAAAGTTTAAAAGAAGAAGAAAGTTTTCTTTCCTAACTTCAAAAACAAAATAATACATTTTCCGAAATGACATACTTTAGAAAGAACGTTGCAATATCGCAATAAGATAGAAGTAAATATACTGAAATAGAATTGAATGCCAAATTGTAAAAAAGTCGCCAAAAAAATAATTTTTAATATTGTCTTCCATTATTTATTAAATGCAATTATTGCTGCAAATTACAGTCCAACAATAAATAATCACATTGCAAAAGTATATTTGGAGCAATTTTTTCTTTTAAACTCAACTGATCCTAAAAATTTTAAGTATTAGTCATAGAAATTTCGTGCATTATTCTTCACAATGATAATAAAAACAATAAACATCGACAAAGATCAACCAGCAAACGATAAATTAAAAGCTAAATTCGTTCACTCAAGCCATTTGCTGCAATTTATATTGAAATAAATTAATAATGAAGTAAAATATTGTTACAAATCTTGTAAATAGTTGTTGTTTTTCCTGCCTTGCATCATTTTCATTAGTTTTGGTTTTATCTGACGTCATGTTGCAAAAGTATCTGAAGATATCACTTTTATCACTTGTATACCGGCCCCGTAACACTTTGTAGTTTTTACACTTGCCCTAACTTTAATAAGCGTGAAGAAATTTTCGCTCGGAGTGGTGTTTTTCTTTTTATTTCTAGCGTTTTCTTGAATGAATTGTTTAAAGTTATGAATGATTTGGAATATTCCAGATATTACTAGAAAGTTGTCGGGAATTCTTTCCGTGTATAAATAGCTGGCCTTGAACACAAGTCAGTCAGTTCTTTTCAGATGTTGATTTCTGAGAGTGCTCGTTTTTATTCGCTTGGCGAATGGTTGTTTTGCTTTTGTAATTTCTTAATTACTGTTCACGTTAGATACGTGGTGCTGAGTTACTGTTGAGAGTACAGTGTACTGTTTGCTGCCTAATTGCTGGATGTTTAGCAATTGTTTCCTGCTCATATTGTAAATAGTGTATATACGTGTAAATAAATTTATAGTTACTTCCTCAAGATTGGACTGCTCATTTAAAGAAAGTTGAAGGTGCTACGGACTCGTTACAATTTTGGCGCCCAACGTGGGGCATCTTCAAGGACTTTCTTGGAATTTTCTGTGAACTTGGACTTTTCATCCTGAGGACTTTTTGACTTCAGAATTTTATGGTGATTACTCGAGCAATGGAGGAACAACTGAAGAAACTTCTTGACGCGATCAACGCTGTTAAAAGTGACATGACTGCGAATCAAGAACAATTAAAAAATGACATGGCTGCGAATCAAGAACAATTAAAGAGTGATTTAACCGCAAGCATAACTTCAAATCAAGAGCAAATAAAGAATGATATGGCGACTCTGGCTACTAATCAAGAACAATTAAAAATTGATCTAGCTGAAGAAATTAAAAGCGATTTAACGTCAATGAAAAGTTTGGTGGAAAGTAAATTTACCAATGTGGAAAATAAAGTGGAGGCTCTAGAAGAGAAAGTTGACAGCGTTGAGAATCGAATCACCACAGTAGAAAACCACGTGGAAAAGAAAATTAAAGAGCTTGAATCGAAGTTATCAGCATCCTCCAACAACTCAAGTGACTGCGTAGCTGCAGCTGGAACTTCTCGTCCATCCATCAAACTGGCTACGTTTGACGGGAAGACCTCGTGGAATATTTACAAGAAGCAGTTCCTCATCGTTGCAGAAGCAAACTCCAGGGACTCTTCCACGAAAGCCTGTCAACTTGCAGCCTCGCTGAGAGGGGATGCAGCTGATATACTACAGACCTTCCCAGAGGACAAGCACCATGACTTCGAAGCCTTATCATCGGCCCTGGAGCTTCGCTTTGGCGAAGTATGCCAAAAAGAAATAAGCCAACTCCAGCTGAAATCCCGACTGCAGAGGGCCGGAGAGACTTTGCAAGTTTTTGCAGCAGACGTCGAGAGGCTTTCCCATCTCGCCTTCTCGAACTGTCCTTCGGATGTTCGCGATAACCTGGCGCTGAACTACTTCATAGACGGAGTGCGAAGTCCAGAAATTCAGACGGCTCTCCGGATGGCGGACATTAAAGATCTTAAATCTGGTCTAGTCTACGCAATGAAGTTCGAGGCTGCACAGCAAGCATCCCGCAAGGATCGCCATTCAATCAGGAGCGTGGAAGTGAGTGCCCCGGATTCGAATTCGACTCGTCTCTCGGAAATTGAGCGACAGGTCAAGGAGATCCTGAAGAAGATTACGGCTCGTAAAGACCAAAGTAGACAACCACTGAAGTGCTGGAAATGTGGCGGTGAGGGCCACGTACGAAAGAATTGCGAAGCTCGCCAAGAAAAGAAGACGTCTCCCAAAGTTTTCCAGATTTCCTCAAGAAGTGGCGGCTGCAACGGACTCTTCATTTACGCATATGTGAATGGGTTTCCCTGCGAAATGATTGTGGACACAGGAGCCAACGTTACCATAATTAAGACTGATGTGGCTCGTCAATTTGGACTCAAAATCTTATGGACGCCGCCCTGCGTTACTCTCCAAACTGTGACAGGTGACAAAATCGAGATTGAAGGGAAAGTGAACTTAGAAATAATGTTCGGAAGCGCCACTTACCATCACACGGCATTCGTCGCTGACATTACAGATCCCTTCATTCTCGGACTGGACTTTTTGAGAAAATTTGATTTTTCTATAGACTTTAAAAATAATGAGCTGCACTCGACGAGGGAAGACATAGCAATTTTCAACACCGAAAATAACTTAAAATCCGCTCATCAAATAATAGCCCAAACAGATTTATCGATTCCCTCTAGATCAGAAGTACTAATACTTGGCTCCCTCAAGGAAAACAACAGCTTTAAATTCGGCCTCATTGAATATCCTAACCAGAGTAATAGCCCAAAAGGAGTACTAGTGGCATCTACGCTTGTGGACCTTTCAAGGAATGCAGTTCCTGTGAGAGTCGCCAATGTGAGTGAAAGACCGAGGAATATTAAGAAAGGAGAAGTGTTGGCAACTTGTACTCCCGTAAACTGCATCATCAGAAGAATTGATTCCTCCGAGACTGTGTCTTCCGAGTCCTTGACTTCGAAATTAATTGGGAGTGCACCATTATCGAAGGATCAAAGATACGCTGCGGAAAAATTGGTGGACAACTTCAAGCAGGTGTTTTCATCTACATCCGAGGATGTTGGTCGCACGAGTTTAACGCAGCATAGGATCGACACTGGAGATCATCCCCCTATCAAGCAGCATCCAAGACGACTACCGTTCGCCAAGAAGGAAGAGGTTGAGATCCTCTTGAAAGAGATGCAGGAGAATGACGTCATCGAACCCTCATCCAGTCCTTGGGCATCCCCTATCGTCTTGGTCCGAAAGAAAGACGGCTCCACCAGATTTTGTGTTGACTACCGACGCCTGAATGACATCACCAAAAAAGACAGTTACCCTCTTCCACGGATCGATGACACTCTGGACACCCTTTCCGGACACAAGTGGTTTTCGACCCTGGATTTAAAGAGCGGCTACTGGCAGGTGGAGATACACCCCGACGACCGAGAGAAGACGGCGTTTACAACCGGACAAGGCTTGTGGCAGTTCAAAGTGATGCCCTTCGGCCTCTGCAATGCACCAGCCACGTTCGAGCGTCTTATGGAATCAGTGTTACGAGGACTGTCTTATGAATCCTGTCTTGTCTACTTGGACGACATCATCATCATAGGACGCAGTTTTGAGGAACATTTGGTTAATCTTAGGAGGGTGCTGCAAAAGCTAAAGGAAGCCAACCTGAAGTTAAGCCCGTCCAAATGTAATTTGTTCCGCCGTAAGGTGAACTACCTTGGTCACATTATCTCTTCTGAGGGTGTACGAGCCGATCCAGATAAGGTATCTGCAGTCAAGAATTGGAGCCGCCCCGAAAATGTCCATCAGCTGCGAAGTTTCCTGGGTCTCTGCACGTACTACAGGAAGTTTGTGAAGAATTTTTCCAACACTGCACGACCTTTGCATAAGCTGACGGAGAGCAAACAGAAATTTGAATGGTCCAAAGAATGCGAGGATGCATTTCTACAGCTGAAGGAGGCTTTAACATCAACGCCTGTTCTCTCTTATCCTCAGCCTGGAAAATCCTTCATACTCGACACTGATGCGAGCCACGAGAGCGTTGGAGCTGTTTTATCTCAAGAAATAGACGGTAATGAACATGTCATCGCCTACTGGAGCAAATGCTTATCCAAGTCGGAGCGAAATTATTGTGTTACGAGAAAGGAATTGCTCGCCATAGTTAAAGCTGTAGAACATTTCCATCATTACCTCTACGGCCGTAAATTCCTGCTCCGGACAGATCATGCCTCTTTAACTTAGCTTTTGAATTTCAAGAATCCAGAGGGCCAGGTAGCCAGGTGGATACAGCGGCTCCAGGAATATGACATCGAGATTAAGCACCGAAAAGGTTTGTCACACGGTAATGCTGACGCATTATCAAGAAGACCTTGTTCCGAGAACTGCCATTATTGCTCCCGAATTGAGAAACAGTACGGGACGACAATCCCTACTGCCTGTCAAGTTACTGCTACTTCATCATCTTCAGATCCTGATCCATGGAGTGACGACCAAGTTAGGAAAGATCAGCTTGAAGACCCAGACCTAAAGCCTATCATAGAGTTAATGGAAAAAGACAGCCGGCGACCTAGTTGGCAAGACATTTCTATCTACAGTCCTGCAACGAAAAGATACTGGGCTCTATGGAAATCTCTCCAGTTGCGAAATGGCGTCCTGTATCGGAAATGGGAATCTGACGATGGTAAAGCATTCAAATGGCAGTTACTCCTTCCCAGATCAAGAATTCCAGACGTTCTAAAGGAATTGCACAGTAGTCCGACTGGAGGACACTTTGGTATCCTGAAAACCCTCCACAAGGTTCGAGAGCGCTTCTTCTGGAGCAAGGCGAAGGATGACGTGGAGAAGTGGTGTCATTCTTGTGACGCCTGTGCTGCCCGTAAAGGACCGAAGAGAAGAAGCCGCGGGAAGCTACATCTTTACAACGTAGGAGCTCCTTTCGAACGAATCGGGATCGACATTCTTGGTCCTCTACCGAAAACTACTGATGGGAACAAATACATCCTCGTTGCCATTGACTATTTCACCAAATGGCCCGAAGCATATTCCATTCCGGATCAAGAAGCTACCACTGTAGCAGAGACTCTAGTCCAGCATTGGATCTCGAGATATGGGACACCTTTGCAGATCCATTCCGATCAGGGGAGAAACTTCATCTCTGCTGTGTTTAAGGGCCTATGTAAAATCCTCAAAATTGAGAAAACTCGAACGACACCACTACACCCACAATCGGACGGCATGGTGGAGAGATTCAACAGGACAATCCTTAATAATCTCTCGCTTATGGTCTCCAAAAATCAACAGGATTGGGACAAGAAACTTCCTCTGTTCCTGCTGGCCTACCGCAGTGCTGTCCACGAGACCACCGGATATTCCCCATCACAGATGCTCTTCGGCCGAGAGCTTCGGCTACCTTGTGATCTCGTCTTCGGTCTCCCTCCAGATGCGCCTTCATCGCCTGAGGAATACGTCCAGGATCTCCAGGCCCGGTTGGAGGACGTTCATCACTTCGCACGGGAGCGAATCAACATCGCGACGGAGAAGATGAAGACCCGATACGACACAAGGTCCACTGGCCATGACTTTCAAGAAGGTGACAAGGTGTGGCTATGGAATCCCATCCGACGTAAAGGTCTGTCACCCAAATTGCAGTCGCATTGGGATGGACCCTACACAGTCCTTCACCGGCTGAACGACGTCGTAGTGAGGATCCAGAAGTCATCACATTCAAAACCTAGGGTTGTACATTATGATCGGCTAGCCCCATACTATGGCCATAGTTCGTAAAATAAATCTAAAGCTACCATGGTAATTTGTTTGTAAATTTTGTAAATAACTTTTGCCTTTAATTGTTTGTAATATTACTTTATCAATGTTATTATTTCTTTCATGTTCTCATTGTTATTGTTTATCATGTTTATGATTGGTCATCATGTAATGTGTGTATCTGTAAGTTTTCCCTTGCTTCCTTTCTGGGGATTGTACTGCCCGGGACGTGCAGTCCTTGGGAAGGGGGCAATGTTACAAATCTTGTAAATAGTTGTTGTTTTTCCTGCCTTGCATCATTTTCATTAGTTTTGGTTTTATCTGACGTCATGTTGCAAAAGTATCTGAAGATATCACTTTTATCACTTGTATACCGGCCCTGTAACACTTTGTAGTTTTTACACTTGCCCTAACTTTAATAAGCGTGAAGAAATTTTCGCTCGGAGTGGTGTTTTTCTTTTTATTTCTAGCGTTTTCTTGAATGAATTGTTTAAAGTTATGAATGATTTGGAATATTCCAGATATTACTAGAAAGTTGTCGGAATTCTTTCCGTGTATAAATAGCTGGCCTTGAACACAAGTCAGTCAGTTCTTTTCAGATGTTGATTTCTGAGAGTGCTCGTTTTTATTCGCTTTGGGCGAATGTTGTTTTTGCTTTTGTAATTGCTTAATTACTGTTCACGTTAGATACGTGGTGCTAAGTTACTGTTGAGAGTACAGTGTACTGTTTTGCTGCCTAATTGCTGGATGTTTAGCAATTGTTTCCTGCTCCTATTGTAAATAGTGTACATACTTGTAAATAAATTTATAGTTACTTCCTCAAGATTGGACTGCTCATTTGAAGAAAGTTGAAGGTGCTACGGACTCGTTACAATATGTTTTGCAGACGATAAATTTAGAATGGTATCCTGTATTTTAAGGAAAGGACTCGATTTCTCATTTGATTGACAGGTGCCATCTTATCACGGTTTTTAATATTTCATTTGACTAATTTTAATAAGGCTTGGAGTTTGGATTGTTACAAAAACAAAATACATTTTTAAAATTATTAAGGGAAAAAGAACGAAATAAAAACGTAACCATGGTAACAACATGAAAAGTTGATTTCCGTTGATAAAATAATTCATTTCATCTCTATTTTCAAACAAATTTTATTCGCGAGCAAAGCCATTTTAGAATCGTTTGGCTTGCTTTACTGAAGGTAAGCCTTGAATTTTGGGATTCTAAAAACAATTGTTACAGCTCTCCTGATGATCGTAGAAACTTCGAAAAAAACGTCATTTTGTGCAGAAAATTTCAAGCTTTCGAATGACATAAGACTTGAAAATGTGTATGGAATATTTCTTCCCTATTTTATCGAATTTCCTCTAAGAATTCGAATAGAAAAAGAACGAAATGGAATGTTCGAAAAATCGCTTCGAGGTGCAAAACTACATGCTACAAACTAATTTTGTGCCAAGTGGCATGAAAATCGACCGAACGGTTTTGGCGCTACGCGCGTAACAGACAGACAGACAGAAAGAAAGAAAGAAGGACAGACAGAACCACCTTCAGCTTTATTATTAGTAGAGATTGCCTTGTTTTAATTTTATGCTTAACAGTTGTTTTTAGTATTACCTAAAACAGCTAAAAAATTAATTAGATAAAGGATTTTGGCTTATAAATCAAGTAGATAGTTAAATCTTAGGATATTTATTACAGAATCATAGCTCTCTGCTTACAGGAACCTTTTCATAATCTACTCAAAAAAAAAGGTTTTTTTTTTGTTACTTTTTTTCTAATAAAGGAAGTTGCATTTATGTTCAAGGTACATTCCTTGACTTTTTGTAAATGTACAAATCAAAGTGCATTTTTAAAAAGTCCGCTTTACATGAAATTAGTCATTAACGATTTCGTTGTGCTTAATTTCTAGGAATAGGAAAAAAAAATCCATATTCGTCTTTTTTGAGCGTAAAGGTGTTTAAAGAACAAACACAAGGATTACAACCCTTTATACATTAACGCTTTTCAGAAAAGGAATCACTGATAGAGGAGAAAAACTTTTCAAAATATGTATGCAGTAGTGTATTTAGAATGGCATCTGCGAACTATCAGTCTAATCTTGATTTAAGGGGGATCCCGCTTTATAAGGTTTAAAAGAAAACACTTTTTGGTGGATATTTTTTTTTGAAAAAAAAAAAATCTAGCTTACTTTTTGGATTTTTTATGACATGTCTGAACATGGGAAAATTTCTTTTAGAGAAAAATGTTGACATTCAGCCGATTTTCATGCACATTCTTACAACTGCTGTTTTCATGAGGCGGGAGAAATGGAGCTTGTAATTTTCATCTGAAAAAAAAAAAAAAAAAGAAACAGCATTTTAATTTTCATACATTTTTTTTCATCTAAAAAACGTTTTATTTCCATGTTCAGATCTGTAATAAAACAATCTAAAAAGTTCGAAAGACTTGCTTCTTTTTAAAATTAAAAAAAAAAATAAACATTCAAAATAGAATTTTTGAGCCCTCTAACCCCCCTCCACCCAACTGTGAAGGAAGGGGTACTTCAACGACAGTGTTTTAAAACTGAAGTTATGTCTTAGGGCCATGCTCCACATCGACGTAAAGCAGAAAAATTAGGCAGAAGCGTAAAATGGATTCAATGGTGTTCCTATGGAAAGTACCCGGATTTTCGGTTTCTGCCTTCAGTTTCGGTCGCGTTTTACGCTGATGTGGAGCATGGCCCTTACAGTCTTTCATTTTCGCATCTAATAGTACTTTTATTTCACATCGGGACAAAATATTACACAAGCAAATAATTAATTTTAATTATTTAAAAAGATAATAGTGTCTTAGCAAGAGCATCAATAGAGCAAGAGCATCCAGCAAAAGTTTCTCAGTAATATTAAAAACCTACTCATTTCCTAATCTCTAATTCCCAATCTATTATCGTGCAACCTAAACGATTTCGAGTACAAAAGTACAAACTTATGTAAAGAAATACATCCAACGAAACACTTTACCATTTCTACAGCGTCATTCCTTTTGAAAAAGAAATATCGCTATTTTGCGTCTCCTGTCATTGAATCGAGGGCAGTTTTCATCTTTCTTTCCCCGCCGGAACGAACACGCAATTTCCTAACTCGATGAATCGATTCTTCTGCCGACTTCCTGTGAGTTTGTTGCTTCTTAGATTCCGATTGGGACCGGGCCTAAGAAAGGTTGAATTTTCCGGTCCCCGAACTGCGGCTCTGCTTTTGAAAAGCTCTGCCAAAAAGACGAGGATGTTTGTTTTGCTGGAAATGATGAATTAATGGTTTGGCAGTAGGATTCGGAATTTGCTGGAGGAAAGTTCCATTCGAGTGTCTTAATTTGAAGAGTATGTAAGTTCAATGGAATAAAAATGGATTTGAATCAGAGTACGTAATTACGCAACGTTTGTACAATTTTATTTGAACAGATTATTATTGCGCAATTTCCTAACTCGATGAATCGATTCTTCTGCCGACTCTCTGCGAGTTTGATGCTTCTTAGATTCCGATTGGGACCGGGCCTAAGAAAGGTTGAATTTTCCGGTCCCTGAACTGCGGCTCTGCTTTTGAAAAGCTCTGCCAAAACGACGAGGATGTTTGTTTTGCTGGAAATGATGAATTAATGGTTTTGCAGTAGGATTCGGAATTTGCTAAGGTATACAAGGGCGCCGTAAACTGGGCTTTTACTTCATTAGAATTTTTTTTTTTCAATTTTATAATGCACCACTAACTTTCTGAAATACTTGTTACAATCCTGGCACATTAGATTCTATTCCTGCATTTTCTCACACACAGAAATTACATATGAACATTTGGAGCTATCGAAATATAAAAATATTCTGTACTTTTCCGTTCGTTATAAGCCTGGCATAGTTGTTAGCTAGTTTGGTGGGCTTTAAAATAACTCTTACCGTATTTTGAAGTATTTATTATCATCTTTATTTCTTTCCTTCTCTCTCTCTGTATCTCTGTGTGTGTGTGTGTGTGCTAGTGGTGGAGGGAGGGGGGTACTTGAAAATATTCGCCCTGTCATTTCTGACATGGGTGGGGGGGGGGCGGTTCTGCTTTGAAGGCAACTACTTGCAGGAAAAACATGTGCTTCGGAGTTATACTGCCATGCTAAGCGTAAAAGTCGTATCTGCAGACGAGCTTAAAATGAGGAATTGTAGTTTAAAGTTTTGCGCCTCAATGTATTTGGTTCGGACGAAACTTTTCAGGTAATTTAAACAGATATTTCCAGTGGAGAAGTAGACATAAAACATTGTGTTTAGGTGAAATATGTGTGACAAAGAACCACCTAGTGACATTAACTGAACTTTGATAAAAAGTGCAGATAGGACTTTTGGGTTTAGTATGGCAGTTTTCTTTTTTTTTTTATTTTATTTTATCCCCAGTTTCTTAATTGATGTTTGCGAAGAACTTGAATATCTGGATATGTTCAAAAAATGTATCAGTTAAAATTTGTTCATACAACTGCAATGCTTTCCATAAATCCCAAATTATGATACTCAAAAAATGTCTAGAATCTAGTATAGTGCTTAGTTACATGATACAACTATCAGACAGATGCAAAATATCAGACAGATACAATGCATCTAATAAAGTTTTACAGTACTTAAGTATTAGGAAAGCATGCTTTTATATGGAATATACTTATTCAAGAAACATAACGGCACGCAACGAAATGTGCACAAACGTTAGTTTTATTATTCCGAATTAAGCAAGTGAGTTATTACTCATTTTGAGAAGTTGAAGGTATAGCAATGGTTTAGATTGACTCCCATATATTGCATCTCTTTCACTGTCATTTAGCCCTGCTTGAAGAGGGAATTAAGTCTAGTGATCTGACTGCCCTATCTTCATGAGCCGTATTTCTCGTTGATGAGAATCGTTTTCTAAGGTCCTGATACGCGTTCTACTACTACTGGAAATCTTACCTGCATACAGGCGCGTACATGAGCAACAAGAACTATCTTTAGTCCAAGGATCTGTATGGGAGAAATTCTGTGGTCCTCGTTTTAAAGTCGCGCAAATAAAAAGGAATAAAAAAAGAAAAGAAAAGAAAAAAAAAAACGAATTTTGACGTCTAGAAATAAAATTATTGTTAAACACGATAAACTCAAAGTGATTTATTTACAAAAATGGGCAAATGTGCTGCATACATGACGGAGTTACAAGAAACTCGTCATTCAGTGCAGAAAAAGTTTTGGCTTTCGACTTTAAACAGAACTCACCAAAGATGTTAGTTACTAAATAAAAGTGTTTTCTTTGTATCCAGGAGTACGTGCGTCTGTAATACTTTTATACATTTTGTGGTTTAATGGCAGTACATTTATCATTTTAGAATTATGTTTCCATTTAATTTGTATGATGTCTAACAATTAGCGAGAATATGCGTACTGTTTGATCAAAAAAACATGAATGTGCTCTAGTTTTCAATTATATTATAAGTTATTTGAACAAGAGGCTCTGACTTATGTAGTCTAATACAATTGTTAATGACTTTTGTCTTGAAAATCTCATTAGCACGATTCTATTTAATTGTAGCTTAACTTCGAATAAAATGAGTCTAAAACTCGATTAGGAGCTTCTTTCAAGATATATCTGATTAAACGTTTTCTCCCATAAAAACTTTTGGCTCGACAATTTGGGTAAACCGTTTCGAAAATAGAAAACTAGGTTTATGTCTTTAAGTGGACTTGCGATTCAAAATTAGAAGGAAAAATATACACTTAAACCTGATGCCATAATTAAGCAAAGTTAATGAATTCGTATTAATTTCTGTAACTGTGATAGCTGAACTCTATTAGCTTTATCCGAATAAATATTTTCTTTCCAAAAATATTTTGATTAATACCTATATTGATTCATTAATTTGCGGCTTCTCAGTACTAATTATGCTTCAAAAGTACAAAATCTGACTTTAATGATTGTAGTTACAACTAGTCAGCTTTTTAAAACAGTAACTCAAACTGGTTTTTAAACTAGCACTTAGCAATAAGCATGAATAATTAATACCTACTGAAAAATACTTCGAAAACGTGTAATATTTATCGAAAAGATGCAGTAGTATGTCTCATTGATTTGAAATGTATTGTTTCAAATTTAAATTTGATTTTTAAATATTTCAAAAAATCAATTTTACTTCAATGTTTTTTTTAAATTTTTCTTGTAATGCGAGAATTTTTTCTTAGTGCTGTGCCCAAGGTAAACTTGAGTGCATTTATCAAATTACATTGAAAGTAATAAAACCATTTTAGTTTAATCGAAGATTGTTAAAATTTCTTTCAAAAAATGTTTTCATTTTTTTAAAACTGTTTTCTTTTGATTTATTAAAGAGTGTAATTGAACAGTTTTAAACTGTATTGTGCTTGTTGAAGGAGAAGGAGACTTTTTTTGATCATCTATTGTTACTGAGTGTTTAACCGTATCTCCAATAAAAGCTTAAGGTAAGAAGTCAGCTCAAAGCTAAAATTGCCCTCTTTTTGGTATGAGATCATTACTGTTTTTTGATAGAATGTTAAGAATTTTTTTTTATTCAGCTGTGGTTCTCTCCTGATATTGAAGAATGCGTGCATAAACTGAATCTTTTTTTTATTTTTTTTATTTTGGAGAAATTCCGAAACAAATATTAATATGCAAAACATTTCTTCTACTATGTTTTTTTTTAATTTTTTTCTAACGTAACATAATGATACAAAATGCAAATTTTATAATTATAATCAAACAGAAAAGTAGTAAAAAATCTTAAACCATCATTGAAATATGAATTTTTACTAACTTTGAAGAACATGTAAAAATGTAAAATGGTCCACTGATTAAAACAAATCAAGCGAAAAACGAAAACAAAAACAAAAACTCTCAGATAATTAATATAATTAATCTTGGATCTCTGAAAATAAGAATTTTGCGGTTCTAAAGCTTATTAAAAAATTTTACAAGTACTATTTTTAAGTTTACCTTACATTTATGTATGTTAATGAACATTTTATTGCTTTTTATTGCTAAAAATTATGGTAATTGTAGATATATTACTGAATGAGTTTTACAAAACATACACACTCCGTTTTGTTATCAGAAGAAAATTTAATTTCTTTTTAAAAAAAAAGTTCATTTTTATAGCGACAAATGTAGGTAAAGTTAACTAAAATCAAGCTAAAACTTAGAAGCATTTTTAAAAATTAATCCCAAGAAATTCCCGATATTAAATTGCAAAAACCGTTTATCATTTTTATGCATATTTTTTTGTAACGATCGCTTTAAGAAAGTGACAGTTTATTTACTGCATCCAGAATAAATAAATAAGTTATAGCTTCTATATTTAAATTTCGAAGTTGATAAAGTAACGACTCAGTATATGAAGTTAAAAAAAAAAGAGAAATAAAAAAGTTGTGAAAAATTAAAACGATTCTGGAATATTTAATAAGAGAGGACTAGACTAAAGGTAAAACTTTTTTTTGTGTCATTTTCTGATATCTTGCTCACGCATTAAAAATTAATGGCGTGATTTTTTTCTGATTTGAAAAGTTGTTTGGCGCTAAAAAAATGACAATCAATACTGGCATGGACAATAGAATATAAATTTAATTATTAGAAAACAAAATGGTTATTCTTTAACATTTTATCTTAAGCACATTTATTTATGCTTTTCGTGATGTAAAACAGTTTTAAGTTAATATTTTCCTCTTGAGAAAAAAAGTATCATAATGCACTAATTAATGTATGTTCAATGGTAATTTAATGATTATAAGTGTCGGTCTTGAGCAGCAACAAGCCAACAGTTCTTTTGTCAATACTGTCTGCAAGTCAATCGTATTACGAATTCCACATCTTATATTGTATTTTAGAACGGTATTTTTAGGCTGATCGTACAACATAAACATATTTTTAGTAAATGAAATCATATCCTCCCGTTAAAAAGAAAAAAAAAAGTCATATGGGTTAGCAGGAGCTGTATTGTGTTAAGGCTATCACTTTTCAAAAAGTGTTAACAAATTTAGCTCAAACTCAAATACTCCTGGTCCTCTATTTTTTATATAGACCAGGATCCAAACAACACCTAATCCAGCACTGCCTTATGCATAAATTTGGAACTTGAATGGCTTTGTGATCACGAACATTAATCGTAAACCAGTCACTGTTAGTGCACACGGAGGTTCTTCGACTGGCTGGAATTGACATTGGGGTCCTCCAAGTTCTATGCAGTACTGATCAAGCATGACATCATTTGTTATGCCACCATGGACAAACAAATTAAGCTGATGAAATAATGTAAAACGTGTTGTTAGAGGCAGATACGAATAGTATTTCACTACGTTTCCATTTCCATTAATACGGATTAACATCCAGGCCCGTCACTTCGAGTTTTTCCGGGCGGGGAGGGGGGGGGGGTGGACAAACGCTGTATAAACAATGTAAATTTACCAAAAAAAGACAAAACCCTCACCTACTTACATGTAAATACATTGATTTCCCAAAGTCAGGGGAGAGGGCAATTGACCACCCTGAACCCCGAAATTACGGGATTGTAAACATCAGATAGTTTTTGTTGCATCCTGTGTTTTTATATAATCAAGTACCTTTTTTGTAATGAACCTTTTTCACCGTAACAAACAAACCCTTGCTTGCAGTAGAAACCGTAAAATAAGATCAAACAACGTTATATTGCATAGTTTTTAAAAATTAATTGCTGTCATCTGTTTTTGCTTCACAAGGGTAATTTTTAGACTGCCAAAGATGTGAGCTTAAAGGTGAAAAACATCCAGAAAAATGTGAGTTTACAGTTGGTTTGTAACTGAGTGCGCTATAACGTTGGCTAATTGCCAATTACATTTCAGTACAACGTTTTTTTTTTACTTTTTTTTTCAGTAGAAAATATTTTGGTTGCCAACAATTTAGTTGCATTCAATGTTATAACGCGTACTATTGTGTTTATGGTATAATTTAAAGAATAATAATAAATTCGTCTATCAACTACACGTAAATAAAAGCTGTGTGACCATAGACGAGGCGCAGCAATATTTTTTTGTACGTGTGGGGGGGGGGGGGGGGGCAGAGGCCTCGAATTTCAGGTGTGCATGTGGAGCCTTTGCCCCTTTCTCCAAACCCTTCTGATCTTTCACTTTGAATTTTCGCAGGTGAAAAATTCGCTCTTACTCTTCCGATGCAAGATATAAATCGTACAAATAATTTATTCAACTTTTTTTCTTGGGTACTAGTTACCCCTAGAGCTGGATTTAGAACTAACAGGGTCCTAAGCTATTACGATTCCGGTTCTTCGGTAGGTCAGGTCATTTTGTGTGTGTCTTTCGCAGACACAGTTCTCATCGTTTTTTTTTTTTCCTTAAAACTCCCGCTGCCCTTTAATTATTATTACACTGCTGGCCACCGTAAATGCAACGAAATTTACAACATGCATTAGCGGAGGTGAGATATGCAAATGATTAAAATTTAAGCGCAGATGCATATCACGCGCGCCTGTGGCACCACCTTGAAAGGTATTTAAAACTTGGAGATTTGGGCGATTTTAAGTTAGCCAATTGTGCTTTTCTTAAGGTTTTTATCAAAAAAAAAAAAAAAAAGATTAATTATGCATCGTAGAAAATACCGATCATTTTTTGATAAAGTATTCGAGTTCGACATAGGAAGGATAGTGGCATACCGAGATTACGGGTTATCTTTTAGGGAAATCTGGACTCGTGTTGAATGAAATCAAACAACTGTAATGCGGATTTTTGATCGTTGGATGCAATAGGGTACGCCGGACGAACATGGTGAACGGCATCCACCTCGGGGCATCATTTCACGTGATAGCATCCGCATTGTGCGCATGGCAGTAACGGAACACGAACCATAGCACAGCACATTTCGTCTGTAACGCATCATCCAGGGTCTGCACGCACAATTCGACGCTGTTTACAGCAGAGCGATCTGTCTGCCAGACGTCCATTGCTTCTTCTACCCTTGATGCAGAACCACAGACGTCTCCACCGCCAATCGTGCGATGAAAGAAGGATGTGGACGGCTAAATGGAATGAAATTGTCTTTACTGATGAGTCACGCTTCTGTCTGCAACACCACGATGGTTGGTTTCGAGTTTGGAGACACCGTGGAGAGGATGCTAAACAGCTGCGTTACCACACTGGTCCTGCACCGGGTATTATAGTATGGGATGGTATTGGATATCACTCTCGCACTCCTCTAGACGCATTGCCGGTACTTTAAACAGCCAGAGATATAACTCCGAGGTGTTGGAGCCGTTTGTTTTTTCTTACCTTCAGGGCTTACCCACAGCCATATTTCAACAGGATACTGCACGCCCACACGTGGCACGCATTGTCCAAGGCTTCTTCATCAATCATCAGATTGAGTTACTTCCCTGGCCGGCTCGCTGTCCGGAAGTTTCGCCGATAGAAAACATGAGATTCATGGTTGCTCAACGATTGACCTACATTATATCATCAGCTGTTACAACAGATCAACTGTGGCAACATGTGGAAGCTGCTTGGTCTGCTGTACCCCAAGAACACATCCAAAGTATCTTTGAATCAATTCTGAGGCGTGTGGCAGCGGAGATCTACAACAATGGCGGCTACTCTGGCTACTGATTTTGGCAGGAACAACACTTCACAGAAGTCTACAAATTTAATGATTTGATACTTGGTTAATATTTTATCTACAATATAAATTTTGTTGTGATATCTCTAGTCTTTCTTGGTGTTGCAATTCGGGTGGCTAGCAGTGTATTATTATTATTTTGTGCTATGGACTAACCCTTTAATTCCATGGCATGAGAGCAGTGATGCAATGGCCTCTTTTTAGTAGGGTGTAGACTGTCACAAATTTCAGTGAGCTCGAGGGATTCTCATCCGAAAGATATTTTGAAAATTGATGTAAAATTCAGTATTTTGAGGCCTTACATGAAGCAACTGAGACTGCAAAAATGTGAGAAAAAAACCTTAAAAATAATAAAATCGATTAAAATAAAATCGGCTAATGGTTCCCGAAATCGTTGATAATTATAGACAAAGAAGCGAAGCACGAGAGAGGGGAGGGTGAGGAGAACAAATTCTATATCTGATAATTTTTTGAAATGTGGTACATTTAACGTAGTTATTTTTAGAGTAAAACTTATAATGCCATGTGATCTGACAGTTAAGAGCACTGCTTTTGACCCTATTAACCAAACGTGGTATTCTATAAGGGAAAGAAATATATCACTCTTTGCAAAAAAAAAAAAAAAAAAAAAGAGTAAGACGACAAAGATAAAAAAAAAAAAAAGTCATGTAAAATACACTCATTACAAAAAATGTAAGGCGATGCCGGATTTTGTATTAAATCCGTTCGATTATATATTAAATATATAGAGTGGAAATTTGAACGTGTCAATATTAAACATTTTTATCACACATTTATAACCGATGGATGTTTATTTTCATTGAAAAAAAAAAGATATTGAATAGGCAAGGATTTTTTTTTTTTGCAAATTTAGTATTGTATCTAAAGGCTTGAAATGTGGTTCGACTTTTCTCTGTATTTGAGCCGTTGTTATTATACAGAGTAACTAAAGGTTAACGTATTTATTTTTTTTTTACACTGAAAAAAAAAAAAAAAAAAAAAACAATGCAAAGAGACACTGGATTTTGCACTAAGCACGTTCAAATATATATTACACGCAGCTACTTTCAATTAATCAACCATTATATTTGCTGTAAGCCATCGAAAATCTTCGGTGCAGTACAAAGCTTTTGAACTGCTCCGAACAACCAATAAATAAGGTAGAAAAATTATGAAAAGAAGTCACAAAGCTGGCATCGGACTACATGTTATTATTCTTTTTCTGCAGCAAAGTATCGTTTCCCTTTTCAGCCTAACAATACAAAGGAGCAGCTTTCAATCCATAATATTTCTAACCTGACAGCGAAAGTGAAAAATAAAGCTAAAAGTAATCTGGGAAAGGAAATTCGATCAAACTTTAGATTGATGAAAATAATATTTAAGTCATTCAAAGGAAAAGAAGGTTTCAATATCAAATGATGAAAATAACAGTCTCCCGAACATTTGACACTGAAAAGAGAAGTTTCATGCCATTGAAAACTTTCGCTTTTGACATTTGTATCGTATTTCCATTAATAATGACTTCTGGAGATTACTTTCAAGCAAAACTATTTCTAGGTATGTTTAATCATTGCTTCGTAGCAGTTTCATCGATTCGTGTTTAAAGATGCCTTTCTGTGATCCAAAGAGGTGCATTTTGGATACTTGTAAAAGTCATTATTTATATTTCATAGTTGATGGAATTCATGAAAAAAATGCTTAGTTCATGAGTAGCATCAGAATTGAGAACAGCTGATTTTTAAGGACTTAAAGTAGCAGTTTTACGTATATGAACTTTTGAAATTAATACGTGAAGTTTGTGTCATCTTTTAACTTTTGCTAATTTAAAACGGTATTATTTTCATTTTAATTTCTTTATTTTTAAGTATTGATTGTCTATTGTCAGAGAGTCAATTTTTATCTCAAATCAGAATAATTTCCGTTACTTACGAAAAGTAAATAAGCATAGATTTTGTATCATTTGTACAGCAGTGCATTTCTAGTCATTCCACTCAGCTGTGCTTCCGTTTTGGCTGTTAAATAATTGCTTATACACCAGACATGGTCAAATTACGGTTCTAATTATAACGCCAAATCTATAAGCCATTATATAATTAGGCACCATTTAAATATTTTGACTCAAACTCATCAGATTGTACACTTTTTTTTAACTTGATTTTTTAAGCTGCTAAGATAATCTCTATTACATGCTATTTGTACAAAAATGTACCAAAAAACCTACATCGTTTAAAGCAATCGTAACATGCAATAAACCGCCAAACAAAACTGATTTTTTTAAATTTGATTTTAATTCTTTACGATCAGTGTTTGTAGGATAGCTCTACTTATTAGATATATAAACCAGCTTTAAAAACCAAAATTCTGGTTTTAGCAAATATTTTTGACAATAAAAATTGGTATGCACAATGCCAAAATGTTTAGCACATTCATCACATTGAATGGAAGTCAATAATTGTGGTAAGGTTTGATGCTTAGAATAGAAAAGTGATACTTTTAAATTTTTAGTCAAAATGTAACTACTTAAATAACTAAATTATTAATTAAATGGGATAAGTAAAGTACATCTTTCCGAGTGTATAAAATTTCTGGTTAAGGTTTCTTTTATGCAAATGATTTTTTTTCTCTGATTAATTGTAAGATAAGAGTTATAATTCAAAAAAGTGATTAATTTGATTCATTTTCATCATTTGTATTAAAATACTTTTAGTTTCTACTTTTATTTCGATTTGCAGATTGTAGTTATTACATTTTTAAAAATATTATTTTCATTAAACTTTTCTCCATGAAATACGGGAAAATGTTTTGTTTTTTTAAAGAAGAATTTCCTTGATATTTAAAGCTTTTTTTTTTTCAAAAAACCAAAAATAACTCTTTCAGAATCATGAAAAAAACCAAGCTTTGATTCCTTCTGTAGTTGTTTAAATTTTACGAGAAAAAGTTCCTTTGTGAATCATTAACTGAAAAATGTGATCAGGGGGAAATTTTTCTTTAACTCGTAAATACATCAAGTTCTGGACTCTAAAAAAAAGTTTCGATTTAACTTTCATTTAATTACCCTTGCAGAATCCAGCATAAAAATTCCTCTGATTTGACTTTTAGAATTTTTACTACTAGCTTTTTTGCAAAAAATAGCTGCTTTTAAATGAAAGAATTTTTGAGCTTTAAAAAGACTTTGATCATGCTTTCTACTTTTGAGAACAAACGCAACTTTTTTTGAATTCATTATTTTTAATTTAGTGCAGAACTCATACTCAAAAATGATTCGTTTAACTAATAACTTTCCTGCATTTTAATTAGTGAACTGTGAAAGAAGTTATTTATTTAGCTTTTGAAAGTGTTCTGTATTTTTAATAATGTTATGCCATGGTTCAAGTTCTTTTAAAAAAGTAAAGAAAAACGAATAGGGATCTCCTCCATATTATAATTTTACAGAACTATTTCGTGTATTGTACTTGCAAAGAAATAAATTTACAATAATTCTGTGCTTCTCTATTAGAAGAAAAATTGCTTTAATACACTTAAATCATAGCAAAATCTTACTGGAATCTGTTCTTATGGAATTTATCGTTGCTTCGAAATGGTTGCATAGTGTTTTTATACTTAACACCAGTATCCCAGTACTAGAATGCTGAAGATTTCCAAATATAAAATAAACTTTTTTTTTTGGAAAATCTCTATGTTATGCGTACTTAAAATTGCAAAAAGGGTCTGTTTAAAAGAAAAGTAAGACTAATAGATTTTGTTTTGGTTACAAAAAGCAGAGGTTTGCCAATTGCCATGTCTGGCAATGTGTTTTACGTATTAAGCGTATAGTTGGAACATTGTTAAAAGCAGAAAATTTGGAAGCAGTTAGGCACTTGTTCGTCAAGTAGAAGCTGTAGAAAAATAAGCAATTAAATGCTGGCTTTCGAATTAAATTCTATTATCTCTTACAGAAAATACGTTTCAATCGATTGCTTCCACAATGTTCTTCAAATATGTGATAATTAAAAAAAATCAATTTTCACTTCTCCAATTCAAATTATACTATTCACAATGACGAATTATAATAATTGTGCGTGTGTGTGTGTGTGTGTGGTAGTGTTTAAGTGCACCTTCACCACCACTTGCTGCATGGCAAAGAAGTCAGAGCCGGTGAGCAGGTCTAAGGAGATGGAGCACTGGGGCACGGGACGTTGACAGAGTGACAATTTGAAAGAGGAACCACCTGGAAACTCAGGTCCAAACATAAAGCAAAAAGCGCTTTGCCATTGCTCAAAAAAATTGTACTGACATTTTTGCATTACATCCTGCAGATACACCTGTTTCATACATCTAAACATAACAATTAGTTTACTTAAAAGATAATACACTCAACACTTCAAAATTATTCAACTCGTTCTAATGATTTTAGTTTGCTCAGATTGTATTAAAATTTACTCATCCATATGCATGCATTATTATTATTATTATTATTATTATTTTGCTTTCAGTATGATGGCATTATTTGCTCTAAAACCTATGCTGGGTAACTGCAATATTTAAAATGTAAATGTGAAATGCAGCCATTTCTTTCACAATTAGTGAATACATTCACTTTGAAATGTCAGTCAAGCAGAGATGCTTTCATGAAATTGCAAAACCATTTTTCTCTTTCTGTATGAATAAGTAATCTTTTCATATGGCGGATAATTTTACATTCCTGTAAACATTTTTCTCTAGAATTTCATATAAAATTAATTTTTGAGGAATATGTTCTTGCTTTACAGAATTGCAGATTAACTTAAGAACATTACTTATTTTAATAAGATTACGTCCTCTAATTGTAAATTCTGGAAAAAAAACTTTAAAGGTATGCATTATTAATTTTTGAGACGCGTTATCTTTATTTTAACCTATGTGCACGCAAAAACTGAAGATTTTTTTCCAACTCTACATTCTTCAGATTTTAATACAACTGGGATGAATTACAAATGCATTTTGCTAATAAGATTACTGGCTCAAAAGACAAAAAATGGTAACTGCCCCTCTTCTTTTTTTGCTTCAAAACTGTTTAATAATATTAATTTACTTGATTAGTATCTCCTAACCTTCTCTTTTTTTTTCTTAAGAGACTTATCACTAAGAATTGTTTTTATATTCCTATGTTTAGTGCAAAAAATGCGCGCTCATTTAGACTGAAATTTATCTGCAAAAAGTTGATTATGATTATTATCTTGTCATCACTGCAGAATGCAAATTAAAACGTATCACCTCGGCAAAGGGGGAAAAACACATTTATTTTTTTAAGTGCTCGGTGACTTATTTTGATTTAAGTGCTTATTTTGTATTAACTAATTATGTTCCTAATGACTTCCACGTAAACAAAAACTTTTTGTTATTCTTTTTCATTTGTTTAAATGCTGTTTTTTTTTTTACGTTTTTTTAAAAGAAAAAAGAAAGAAAGAAGCAAAAATATTTTATGTGTATGCAACAACAAAACAAGTCCAAACTTGATTAATAATTTACTTTCTCTATCCTTATCTTGTAACTGTGTTGTCTGTTAAGTATTATATTACTCAGTGACGAGCTTTTTATAAGGAGTATTAGGTAAAAAGTAAAGTTCTTTTTAGAGGGAGGCACACATTTTCCATGTTGTGTTTACGGTCAAAAAAATTTTTGAATTGAATGCTAAATACGGTAGACCAAAAATTCCCAAAGTGTGTTCCGCAGAATCCTAGCTTAATTTTCGTCCCCAACTTTCTTCTGTTTATAGAAAAGTAATTACGATAGCGAATTATTTGCGTTTGACGTCCAAACCTTTAATATTTTATCGTTTAGTCATGAACAAGAATAAGATTTTGTAAAATAGATGTCAAGCACTGAAAATTCCGTGGCCTAAAAAGTTTGGGAACTGCTGGGGTAGACCAAACAGTGAATGAACACTTTTTTGTTGTTGCTCTATTTCATTTACTACTTAACAAAAATGATTTCTTCACGTTTTTGAAAAGGGAAAAAAAAAGAAAGAAAAAAAGCAAAAAGTATTTTACATGTATGCAATAAAAAAGCAATTCTAAACTTGATTAATGCTTTGCTTTCTCGATCTTTATCTTGTAACTGTGTTGTCTGTTAAGTAGAATATTATGCGTTGACATAAAGTCAAGCTTCTTTAAAGCGCAGATTTTCCATGCTGTGTTTTCTATCAAATACTTTTGATTTCAATACTAAATAGAATAGACGAATCAGTGAATAAGCAGTTAATCAAAATTTCATTTAAAAAAACAGCAAAATTTTGTAACATTCGCCACATGACAGTATAATCGCATTTAATGATACGTGTAATTATAGAAAAAAAACAACGCTTTTTGTGGTTCAGCATCGTTTTTTTTTTTTGAAAGGAAGATGCAGAAAATTACCCCAATTCCAAGCCCGTCATTTCAGACTTTCCCAGGGGGAACGGGGTCAAAGAATGCAAACTCAAAGCAAATTTCATTGGAAAATAACAAAAACACTCGCCCACTTTTACGAAAATGCATTGATTTCTCAAAGTGAGAGGGGGGCTATTCCTTCCCCATTACCCCCCCCCCAAGGACGGGCCTGTCCAATTCAGTCAATGAACACCCCAACCAGTGTACAAACACGGCACTTTCTAGCCGTTTTCTTTTTGAATTAGGTTTAAGGAAGTTACGACTGCCAGTTTATATCCAAGAAAAATGGTTTAAAACTTTTTTTTTTTTTGCATTTTTTACAAAAAATACGAGGGGTACATTCACTGGAAGCAGGGAGATGAAGTGTTGTGCATTCACTTTTTGGTTTACCCTATCAGCCTTTTTGTTACATCAATGAAAAATGACGCGGATTATATGTATCAATCCAGCTATCTAATAAAAACATTAAAACGTTTTATAGCATTAAGTTTATGTTTGTCGAAAAGACTTAAGATTAAAAGTAAATAAAACATATAAATAGCAATCTTAAGCAGTAAAAATATGAGTGCCGATATCACGCATGCAAGTACGATTACATTGTATTTAAGTTTTATTCAGATATTCTTTTCTTGTGAAACGTTCACGAATATACCTTTTTTTTTTTTTTTTCATCCTCTTGCATATTTCTTGGATGTCAATGGGACAAAGCAAAAATATGCAGCGCGCTATATCAGAGGCCCGAATCTTCAAATTGCAAATCTATAGTTCGATCACACAATTTACTCCGGCGGACGAGAACAGCTCGAAGATATTTATGCGTTTAATTTTATTTTTCTCTACAAACTCCAGTATTGTCCTTACATCGACCTTCTCTCGATATCGCGTTGTTACACGCTTAACACATCAAGTATTAGAAAGAATGAAAATTAGAAATCAATTGTTGTAATTCTATTGAATGAATTGTTAGTACCCAAATCGGAATTCTGATTCACGGCTGGCGAGCTTGAGCGCGAGGTTCATTCATGTCGAAGAATCGGTCGTATCGAAAAATCGACGCATATTGTTGGTCGGCGTTAAAGAGGCAATGCAGCTTTAAACTGGGGTATTGCTTCTCTTTCGTTCTCGCTTTTGCGTTTTTTCTCTCTTCTTTTTCGTCATCGTTTACGGACAAAAGTGTTTTAAAAGAAAGAGCTTTTTAGAAAGTCGCGATTTCTAAAGACCGAGTCAAATAAAAGTTTACGGAATGGTTGACCTCATCACGATTTAATGTGAGTCGGAATCGATTATTGATTCAGTGGCTTTCGTTTTCGATTGTGATATCGCTCCTGAATAGAAAGAAAGAAACTTTTAAATCAAGTGAGCTTTATATAAATGTATACTTTTAGTTTAATTTTGGATAAAGCTTTTTATGATTTCAAAATGCGTCTTATGGTATGGTTGTTCGGAATTGTTACAATCGCTACGGTGTTTTTTGTATCATATTTATATTGCAATAATAAGCTTTTTAGAAAGTCGCGATTTCTAAAGACCGAGTCAAATAAAAGTTTACGGAGGGGATTTTGGATAAAGCTTTTTACGATTTCTAAATGTGTCAGATGGAATGGACGTTACAATCGCTATTGTGTTTTTCGTATAATATTTGTATTACAATAACTAGCTAGAGTATCTATTTTTATACTAGGAAATTACCGTTTTCCAGAAGCTAAATGTCCTACTTCAATAATTCAGTAATAATATTTCTTCTTTGTTTTTAAGTGTCACCACAATCAAAACTTAAAGTGCCATCTGCGAATAATGAAGAAGTTGAAGATTTATTTGTAAAGACGTACTACAAGCAGTGTCTAAACAGAATGCAATGTTTTCCTTGTTCCTTTGGTGCCAGTTTTAAGTTTATATAGGTACTTTAGCAGGGGAGTTTAAGAATCAAGTCTGTGTGTTTTCTTTTAATTGTCATTATTATTCATTTTTATAACTTAAAATACGTCCCATTGTTGACGAGTTTTTTCTTAATCACCTTCTTTCTTTTCATTTCTTGGGCGGTAATGTTAAACTGCCAATTGCGGTTTGTAACCAATTTGTTTCTGAAAATTATTAAAAACATTGCACCATCTATTCAGGGGGGGGGGTTGCTATAAGGAAGTAATTTGGGATGCGTTTAGTTTTGCATGAAACATTGAATTTGATGCATATACTTTTAAGCTAAAACAATTGTATTTCAATTGCATGCGACAAAAAAAAAAAAAAACAGCAAATTACTTATAAGCTATGTCTTAATGAAGTCTTGTTTTTGCATATGTTTAATAATGTGAGGATTGCTTAAATGAAGATTTACAAATATTCGTACCAACCATAATTTTAATATGGCGGGATAATGCAGTGAGAGATCAGGGACACGAATGTGTTTTCCACCATAGAGCAGGATAATACTAGATCGTGGTTTATTCCGTCCACGATTGCGGACTTAGTGGAGTTCGTTTGTAAAATTCAACGATTAAGGTGCAGCGAAGTGTTATTATATTTCAAAAAATAGAATTGGAAGACCTTTGTCAGTATTTAGTTCGACTGCCCGATAATTAAATAGTTTGGATGCCGTATACGCGACAGATTATACGGTCGACTATACAATGAGAATAAAAAGTACAGATTTTCAAGTGGGAGATACTAAAGCAGAGCATCGTTACAGATGGCTCTTGCAAATTCTATATATTTGGTCCGCTAAAAATATTCCCTGGGAAAGCGCTGCAACTTATGATTTTCCACGAACTTTATTTATTTATTTTTTTTTGCAGTGATGTCTGTGTTTTGTTTTAAATGTTGAACAACTACCGTATAATCCTTCTAATGCGAAATTAAAAAAAAAAAAAAACTTTCATGTATTGCTTTTAATAGAATTTTACGTGATAAAACTGTTTTTTTTTAAATTACTGTATTTAACTTTCACTTTGCACAACGAGTATAACCTGTAATCTTTACCATTTTCATAATTTAAGGACCTGGAAACTTTTATTTAGTTCTTTACTTTTTGGAAACTTGAAAAGCACAAAATATGTGTGTGTTACAGTTATAGTTAATTTAAGTGATTTACTTTGTCAAAAGCAAAATATAAAATTTTCAGTCGAAAAAACTGTTAGTAAAAAGAACCGTGAAATTAAAAAAAAATGTAGGTTTTTGTGAGCACTTTCCACATTGTAAAATCATTTATAATTTTTTCATCGTGGCATTAAAATTAAAAGTAAATGCTTTATCTCAAATTTTACTAAATAAAAACAAACAAAAAAAATCAATCATTTTACTTTTCTCTTCGTACAATTTGGGCTTTAAGTTTCAATTTTATATTTATTTCACTTCGCTTCTAGAGCAAAGAATTGATAATATTTAAAAAACAAATTGTTTCTATTTTACTCAAAGTAATGTTTCTTCAAAGAAGAATATGCGTATCAACCGTAAAATTCTGTCATCAATTTTGGAGCTGGGAAAAAAACAGCAACGAAAAAAAAAAAACACTAATGTTTAAGTATTTTAAAGTTAATATTTTACCTTTTTCGTAACTTAATCGTGTTGCCTTCAGTGCGTATTTAATTGAAAGTTGGAAGCTATAATTTTCTAGTTATTTTTCCTTCATTTTTTTTCCAGAGATAAAGTCTATTGGGACCTGAATTTCTCAGTCCTGTAAAGCTCCTCAAAGAACAAAAGTTTGAAATCGGCTTTTTAAGAAACTATTGGTACTTTTTTTTTTCATTTTAAAGCGTAAGCCTTTCGTTAATTAACATTCTTTTAACTTTTAATTAAAATATAAAATAAAACTAACCAAGTAGAAGGATAAAGTACTAATTTTTATTTAATTCAGCAAATGCTACTGCGTGAAATGTGTTTAGAATATTGCTTTTTTTTCTAATAACTTCGTACGTGTTGAATGAAAAGGAAATATGATTTCTTATTTTGCTAATTAAAGAAAGCATTTACTGCTTAAAAAGTATTTATGAAAAAATTCTTAAAGCTGCATTTATATTATCGTTGCCTTGATCAATATGGTTCTTCTTACAAGGAAACTTATTTTTAAATATTTATGGTAGCCAAAAACCTTATTCGTTATTTTGTTTTTTAATCAGAAATTAAAAACTATTGCATCATAAATTCATGTTTGAAAATTATTTGCTTCACAGATATTTTTTGACAAATGGTAGTTTCTGAAAAGGTACAATCATTTCAAATTTTTATGGAAAAGTCAAAGAAAGAAAATACTTTGATTTCTAAAGGACAAACTGCAAGTTAGGACATTTTTAAAATGTTAGTACATGAAGGACAAAATACTTATTATATAAAATAATGTATATCGTCTACTACCTTGTCTAGTGGATGAAGTAGTCTGACTGCGTAGGGGGAAGTTCCTGGTTCGAATTCTGGTTCTGGCATGCACGTAGTTTCTCTCTCTCTCCTGTGCTTGTCATTTCTTCGTATGAATGTGTTATGCATTTTGCCAATTCTATAAACGGGCTCTTATGGCATGGTAGCCACGGCTTAATCGGACTTTCACCTTAATGGTGCTCTGTAAAAAAAAAGGAAGCCATATTACAATCTCAACAGTTTTTAAGTTTTGACGAAGTAACCTCTCTCAGCATTAGAATGGTTCTTAGCAAGAAGGTTCTCAGGATGTATTTTTTTTTCTATATCGCCTTTGAAAAGCTAATGAATTGACAACGAATTTCTATTCGATTGAAATGCATGTAAATGGAGTATTAAATGCTTTTCGCTTGCAGTTGTTTAGGTTAATTATAAATTTATTAAAACATGTATAGTCATAATTACACAACTTTAAGTTTAATAAAAGGGAATTTCTTACAGCATATAACGTATGATGTACTCGTTGGAACTTAAAACATGCTGTTAAGGTGTCGGAGTGTGTTTTTGACATTGGAGAATTGTATTTAATTGCAAGGAACCGATGCTCGAATTATATATATATATTTAGTTATTTATTTATATATATTTAGCCCAATAATGACAACTTTAATTCAATGACACTTACTTCTTAGAAAGGATTAATAACAGAAGCAAAACGTAAAGATGTTTTGTGATTGGAGTTGCAGAAAAAATCTTTATCCATTGAGCTACTGAAGAATCAGTTCTTGAAAAAAATCGTTATTCTTGCTAACTATTTTGGCAAATTCATTTAGAAATATAAAACAGAATTTGTACTCTACATCTTTAATGGGCCATTTATTTTACATCAAGTATTTCATCTTGATAGTATTCAGAATTCATTTATATCTTTTTTATGACTTACTTACCGTAACTGCATACACATTTTATGCAAAAAAAATCTCAAGAAAAAAAGAAAAATTACACTGGCAGCAAATAAAATTTAGTCTAAAACAGAAACACAGAGGCTGTATATTTTTGGTTAGAAAATTATTTATCTATAAGTTTGGTTAAATAGGTATTAACTTAAAATATTTAATTTTTTAAAGATAAAAATTAGGAAGCAAATGGAAGCAATAAATGTATCAAAACTATCCGGTTGAATTCTTTTTGTAACTGTATTTTTTTAGGATTTTCAAAATTTTCTTGTTTTCTGTAAATTATGAAGTATCTCTTTAGCAAGCAGTATTGTTTACTGTGCTATTACCTATCACTTTTATTATAAAATAGGGGAGATATAACTATACCGCCTATTTTGTTTTTAGTAGTTGTAGTCAAACGTGTAGCACTGTTTACCGTTTAAACATTGGAGGTTTTTTTTTTCCAAATATATTTATACCTCCTTTAAAACACTACTGCCCCTGCGAGATAGAATTGATTTGACTGGAAACTAATTGTTTAAGCCACAAACAATAAACAACGTTCAATTAACTTCCCGATAAAAATACCTTCAATTCATTATCAGCATGCAACTCTTGATCTATGTAATAACTAGTGAAGAAAGCAGAAAAAAACTTATCGCTTCAAGTTTATTTAATAAATTCTGAAAGGTGTGTAATTAATTTTTCTCGCAATATTCAGTTTTCCTTCTTATTATATTCTAGAAACTTCAAACTTTTATTTAAAAATCATTGAAGTGTTAATATTTATCTTGATGATCGAGCGATACAACGAATAAAATTATACGTGTCAAGAAGAATTTGCTTTGAAGAGATTATTAAAAGTTTATAAACAGAAACTTTCTGTTCATGGAAAATTAAGCAGCACTATTGACGCTAGAATAATGAGTCTTTTAGTAATTCATTTTCAAGATGTCAGCTAAATGATTGTGTCTGAAAAAACAGAAGTCGTTTCTTAAAAAGTATTCAATTTGCTTGTAAATAAAAATGTTGGACACTTTTGAAATATTTCATGAAATAAGTTCCGCTAGCCAAAAATTGCTTAAGATAAGAATATTTTTAAACCGTGATGCAGTGTCAGCACGTCTAATTCTTCTTCTGATGTTAGTAACTGACCAGAGATAAGCGTTCGTGCTAGAAAGCAGTAATATAACAGTTCGGTAGTTTTTGATGGTTCTGTTTCAAAAAACAGGCATAAAGTGATTTGTTATTTTTAGCCGATTTAAAAGAAAATGCTCGAAAGCTAGATTTTAAAAATTATTTATGTCACAGTAAAATGTGAAGCTGTGCTAATGTAGTTCTTGGGATGATAGAAGTATGATATAAAAACAACAGTTCTTAACACATATACAATTCTTAATAGGATGTTAGATTTTTATTCAGTTTTTAATCAGTTGTTAATTTTGAATAATGTAAAAAGAAAAAAAAAAACGATATTTAGCATATGCTCTTTAGCACGAATATTTAAGCCCTTTGAGGATCATAAGTTTTGAAGTAGATTATTAGTATAAGCGTTAACAAATAAAGGTTTTTTTGAACCGTATTTTTTTATGTGTTTCTAATTTAGGAATTCTTTCCAGACAACATATATACACTGTTCGTATTTGATATTTTATGAAACACACTTGAAGGTAGGGCGCATTGCATGTCCCGTAATTATCCTTAAAACGTTAAAGTTAAACAATAATTAAAAGTTCTTTACATTTCATAATATATAACTTTCTTTGTTTTAAAAGATACATGCCAGACTATAGTACGGGAAAACTTTAGACGACGCATGAAATAAATAATAATGCATGAGTTGCAGCAACTATTACAACCATCCTGACATGTTCAATTTCTGGCACTCCCATATCCAAACATATCTCGATGTTTCATATTAACAGGACATATTTTCCACTAAAATCTTCCTAATTTACTATGATACGTAATCCAGCTTGATCATCTTTATGCATAAACTAATTGATCATTGGAGAATAGGAAGCAATATATCTTCGTCATTGCAACCAGTGCGACACCATCACCTACATGAAGTTCAGCTGCCAGATTAAAATTTAAGTTGTAATTCAATTTTGCTAGGTAATCCTAGCGGAAGAAGGCAGATAGAAATAAAGATAACGAAGGATTAACTCAGGCATTGGGAAGGGATTTAACTCGGGTTGTAATTTGAATAAAGTTTCCAGTTCGTTCAATGATAAATTGTTTCGGAAAAGTGGTGCAAGAACGAAGTTTGGGTTTGGAAAACAAAGTTTATGACAGCTTTTACTTGTAACTTTGCGTGGAAAGTATTTAAATTCATTTATTTCCTTTTACGAAATGCATGCCAAAAGTTGAGCATTATAAATAAGGATATTAACTAGATCGAAATATGTTTTAAAGTTAATATAAAAGCTAAGACATTACTGTGTTTACAATACATATACGTTTTTATCTGAAATAAAATAACAGGATGTCGTCTTGCCGTTGTTGTTTTTGTGTTAGTTAGGCTGGCAATTTAGGGTCCAACTGAGCGGTAAATTAGTCTGAAGTCTAACCAACACAGTACTCACAAGGACCCATTTATAGGGTAGGCAACAACTCGCAGCACAACAGCACATTCACACAGAAAGAAAGAGAACAGAAAAGAAATATACATCCTTGTCGCAGCCGGGATTCGAATCAGAATCTCCTCATCCGACGATTCGCACCTTGTCGCTCGAATTAAAAAAAAGTAATTAGACATAATTGTATTTAACGTTTTATGAGGTGGAATTAATTACTCTTAAACGTATTACTGTTAGCAAAACAACTCACTTTTAATTCCTTATCTGTTATGAGTGTGTAACAATGAATCAAGACTTTAGTTCCACTAACAATAAAAAACTTATTGTGGTGAGTTATGCAATGTATCTGGCTGTGCAACAATGTTGCAATTGTCTCCAATCGTAATTCTTATTCATTAAATGTTGTGATGACTTAGGAATACCATGTTTGTGTGTTTAGATGCTATGCGTCCAGTAAAGATGGAAATTAGAAAACTGGTATAGAGGTGTATATTATTTATTCATATAGACACAGATTGATAAATATCGAGGGATTCTGTAGTAAGATATTTTACAAAGAGTTTTCTTGGAAGTAATATAAATACAAATATAGATTGATAAATGCAGAGAGACAAATATATATATATATATATATATATATATATATATATATATATATATATATATATATATATATATATATATATATATATATATATATATATTATAGTTACATATATAAATAAGAAAATACAGGGAGATACACAGAGTGAAAGTAATTGGGAGATAATAGCGAATCTTGAAATCCATATATTTATATAGCTGATAGACACAGATTCATACATGGAGAAATTAGATAAGTGTAGCAATGGATTTGAAAAGATAGATTTCCCAAAGTATAGATAGATAATTTGTGTAAACTTTAATGCGTCCTGTACTGCAAAACCTCAAGACCTTTTTTGATCATGTTTTGAACAATTCTGATCAGGGACACTTGTTCCCTTTTTCTGAATACTTTGAAACACAATATTTGGAAGAGTTTTTATAACACTTGTATAAAAAAAAAGGACAGTTATTTTGATTGGAACGCTTTTAAACACAATCGGGGAAGCCTTTGAAAACATATTTTTGAACACTTATACATACCCCTACTTTTAAAGCACCTTGTAGCACACTTTTGAAATATTGACAAGCATGTATAGAAACTTTGACCATACCAGTAGTCCTTGCTCTCAATTTGAAGCGAATCTCGTGGGGTTACTAGTCTACTTCGAAGATAACCGTCTGGCTTCAGTATCATGTTTCAACACAATCAATTCAGGGCAGGATTGTACAGATAACTATGGCTGGGGAATTAAACATTTTAATGATCGTTTTCTGCATTAGAATGTTGGTTCGATACTGAGAATCGGTTGATTATCTTTTGAAAATATAAATGTAGAGTCATTAAAATTAAACTAAATAATTCGGACTTAATTTCGTTCCTAATTATTTACTGATAGAGATTGTGAGAAATAATCTGCAACAGTAAACTACTAGAAATTAAATTTTAAATTAACATGTTCTAGATAGTAATGCTTCTTTCGAAAGTTGTGTTGGAAACAATACGTTACCAGATACTCTGTGTCATTTGTTGAGAAATTTTAAATATGTTATCGAAAATCAAGCAGCATTAAAAACTACTGTTTAAGGGCTATTCGAGAAGAACTTGGCAGAGACATGTTTTCAGGGGAGAAAAACCTTTACTAATAATCTTGTTTTCATTTAAAATGTCAATAAAGCATGCTACTCCTTTATGACTATGTTTGTTTACTGTAATTTGATCGTTTGTTTACTGTAATTTGATCGCATGGTAACAAGACACCCATTAGAGCTTCATTAAATTTGGGAGCTTAATTTCATTGTTAAAAGTTATAGTATTGTGATTTTTATTTCCGACTCTTAATCTTGAAGGAAAACTAGATTGCAATAATTTTTTGTTTCTTACTTTTCAATTTACATTATTTGTATAACAATACATTTTGGGAATATTTTCATGATTAAGGAAATTCATGTTTGACATTCACTAGCTTTTCTGAGAGTTTATTATTAACTAAGTTTTACGTAAGCTTTTAAGGCGTCACGGGGTTTCAAAAACCTAAAAATTTACCAAATTATCGATTTTTCAATTATTATTGTTTTAAATAGAAGAAATACTTCTGAACATGGGGCAAAAAATGTTTCGAATCAGTGAAAAATTGACCGAGATATGGGTACTTTTATGAATGACCACGCCCCTTTGTAATCTTTTCAGTAATATGCAAAAGTTTGGTAAAAATCTTGGTAATGTTGGAAAAGGCAACTTTTTCAAGGTTATTCTTTTTAAACAACCGTTAAAATAAATTAATATATATGAATATACTATATTTAATAAATATAGATAGTTCCAGCATTTGACCTCATTCTCTTTTCCTAAACTGAAAATTCTAATTTTCTCAAAACGACATTTTTACGTGTGACGGTAGATTTCAATATGCTCCATGCGTAAGAGTTTATCATTGATTTGCCTAAAAATTGCATAGTTAGTGAAAAGTAGTTCAATAAATAGTTTCTTGGGAGATTTTTTTAACTTATGCAGTACAGTAGAGAACCAATTATCCGGGATGTTCGGGACCACAGCTATCCCGGTTAACTGAATTTCCCGGTTTTTTGGATCGCTACGCAGCGATATTTGCCAATTGTTTATAAAACCCAAGTTTCTTTCATAAGTAGTAATGCATCTTAAAATCTGGAGGGAAAACGATCTAGAAGCGCTTATAGATATTACGATATTCAAAATTTCTGAGCTATATGCCACTTATATGGTATTTATAAAGAAACCGTTCATATTCATTTCGGTATTTCAAAAGAAAAACGAAAAAAAAAAAACCTTCATTTTTTAGAAATTGCCAAAAAATGCGTATTTAAAGTGGCGGAAAAAATCGACAAAATCTTGCCGGTTTTCTGGTTTCCCGGTATTTTGGTTCCCGGATAAAAGGTTCTGTACTGTATTATAATCTTAAACCCTGATTTGTAATATTGAAACTGTGTGTTTTTGAGTTAAAATTAACATGATTTTGAAAAAAAAAATCTTGCATTTGTTTCCATTTACACACAATACTTAAATATATTCAACAATCTATTAATATAATGCTAATGCATACTTTTATGATACTGTTGCACAATTTAATACAAAATTGATGTGCAGAGAACATTTTAATTAGCGCGATTGAATTTAATTTAAAAATTTAATAACTTTTGAAATTATAGTTGAAAATTTAAAATTTTTGGTGGAAATTGTTCTCATTTTATTATAATCATCCTGTAAGAATTTCAAGACGATTGCTTGAAATTTACAAAAAAAAAATTTGTTTTAAGGCCCCATGTCGTCTTAAATTACTACGATATTTTAAATCTATAAAGAAATATGTAAATTATAACTACTCCGTTTAATTTTATCTTCACCAGCAATAATTTACACATCAATTAAACATAAGTACAGTTAATAATAATACATCCCAAACATTATATTATATACGTGTTAAGTTTATCTTCCCAGTTTGTGTCCAAAACCTTTACTGGAACTCACTACATTGACATAAATCTTTGGAACTTAAAACTAATGTATTACTATATCGAGTGAATTCAAGATCTTTGCAAATATTTTCTCAAAGTCCTTAGAGTTTAATTCTCTGAGGAACGCGATAGAAGGAGACGAGATTTACTAATGGGACATTTTCTACTAACTAATTGAGCCTTGTGTATGAACTCTTCATTGTTTACTCAATATTTGAAGTTTAATTTCCTTCCAGTTCTGATTTTAAATTCCACTCTTGTGATTTACTCGCGTGGGGGAAAAGCTATAGGTTTGGGAAGTTATGCGTGTGGGCCCAAATAATACAGAAGTTATCTCTAACCATCTTTGAGAATTTCTAATCATATTTGCCGCGGGGAATTTTGGAACACGAGAGGTGGTCGTGATTTGAAGGGATTGAACAAATCTGGCAATTATGTTAGGAGTTAATATTTCGTGTTCCTTCGAAACTACAGTTTTGAAATGCTAGTGTTTAATATTTTGTAGATATTGTACTATTTACAGGACGCAATTATTGTATTTCCCAACGTTTTAGTGTTTAGGTCGTGTTTCCTCTAATAGAACGTTCTGAATTAGTGTTTTGGCTATTTATAGCAGACGTATATATATTTTTTATAAGTGATGTTATATTCATACAATCGAAAGCTTTTTTTTCTATGTATAATTATGTTTGGAAAAACACTTTACTAGTAGTTTCAATGATCTATCGAATGATCTAGTATACCAGGGCAAATAAGTAAAGTCATGAACGAGAATTAAAATCTTTCTTAAAGGAAAAGCCATTAAGTATTAATTTCAATATTGTGTTATGGACATACACAACGAAGGACAACGTTAAATAATGTGTACTAGAAATTTAAAGAGATTTTGCAATTCAAAAATAAAAAAAAAACAAATCAGAGCTTTATTACTATCATTATTAATTATTGTTTTTGCATGTTTTTAGAGTTACCAAATTAAGTTAGCAAACTCAAGAATATAATTAACAAAATTAGCTTACTTAATTGATGAAAACTTGAGAAAATTTTTAACTTTGCCTTTTCCGTAGGGAAAAGTATCAGCTACAAATTATTCAGCTTAAAAATCTAGTAAATAACTGACCTAAGTGTTGAAGAGCAAATCGTCGAAATTTCTGGGAAAAAAACTCTTGGTGAAAACTGCAGTCTTAGGATGCTATGAATCAAGCTGTGGGTGCATTTGCTTCAATTATTTGAGGTTTTCTTGATGAATGTCTTATTATCAATAGTTCCTTTTAAAGTAAGAGATGCATATCTTGCAACGATCACATTTATTTACAAACTCGTTTTTAAATGTATATTTTTAACACGTTTATTAATAACACGATTTGACTTCGTAATATTTAAATTTTTGATCGTGCAATATGTTTTGCGGAAGTATAAAAAAGTGGTACTTATGTGATATTACGAAATTAATCGCTGGGTAAGTTATATATTTCCAGTTGGTAATATTCTACACCTATATGCTACCTGGAAATTACTTATTTTTTCAATTACACGTCATATTTTGTTATTGTAGATCGTTTTTAAATAAAATAAGCTGTTTAGAGTGACTAGATAAAAAGATCTGTTGAAATGTAAAAATGTGTTTTATTTAATTATAAGTTCCATTAAAAGGCAAAATAACCCGCCCAGTAAAACAAACCATTAAATTTCAATAAAATCTCCGTTAAAATGCAAAACAGCTCACCCTACTAAGTTTATGAATTCTATAACATCTTTATTAAAACCTCCGAAGGATATTCTGAATGATTATTTTGATAAAATAATTATGTCATTAAAAATATTAAAAGTTACAATTAAATAAGGAAACAGAAACAAACATGGCGATTAAGTAGAGGATACCCCCCCCAATAGACGCAGTCATCCCCCTTCTTCCGAAGAGCATCATTTCTATTCTACAGGCAAATCTGCCCCTTGAAATTTTGCGGTAATTCTTCTTGATTCTGTCATTTTACTAATTCTTGCTCTAATTCTGGTAATTGTTGCTGTGCTGAAAAAAAGCAAATTTCAAGAGTAAAGTAAAATGCTTTGCTGTAGCTTAGGAGGAAAGAATTAATTTGATAATTAATGTTGATTTTAACTTGAAATGCGTTATCACGCTGAACTAACACTATGGTTTTTCTCAAAGTAACCTGTTATTTTAACTAACTTTTTAAAAGGATAATAGAATTTTGCTACAATTTAAATACTATACCACCACGATTGAAAAAAGAAACATTTTAGCTTTCATGAAATTTGCAAATTTAATATCGGTTGACTGTGTCATTTCATTAGTTTCTTCGTAAAAAGGGCATGTAAATTATATTAATAATTTTGCTAAAAGCTCGATAAATAAATAAGCAAATTCAAAAGTGTAAGAAGAAGTAGTGATAAATTGATTGAGAAAGTCAGACTCAAGTATAATTTCTTAATGACATTCCTGATACATTATTAATATTTCATAAGTTTAATTTATTTTGTTGAATACAAATCCTGCTAAACGTTTTAACATGCTAAAAAGCTATGTTTTTTCCTCAAGAATGACTTAAGGGATATTGGTGAGAGCAAAAACGATAAAATGTGAATACGTAGGAAAAGAAAGATCGTTTTGATTTTTACTTTTAAAAGATCTGCATTTTAAACTGTCGCTTAAAAAATATTTTTATAGCATTTTTTCAAGATTGTTTTTCTTACGAAATTGCTTTTGCAGTCTGATATGGTTGTATAAGTATCACTATAAAACATCTTTTCAAGTTAATTTATTGCAAAACCTTTCCACATAAATGTTACCGAGACATAATGTCGAATGCAAAATGGATCCAAGACAGTTTCATAAAATCATCTGTTGAAGACTTTTATACCAATAATTTACAAATACATTTAAAATTTCGCAACGATATGTGACGATTTAAAATTGCATACAGTGTTCCTTAACCACAAATGTGATTCGTTTAGAAATGTTCATTTAAAAAGTTCATATGACGTTTGGGCATTATTTATTTTACGTGTTATTACGTTTATAACTTAGCTTCTACTATTTATCTTAAGCAGCCATTCTCAATAATTAAATAGCCGGTTGAATTGATACATTACACAGATTACCAAATTTAAGTTAATGGACGTGCGAAAAAAAATCTGAAAAATTAAAGATGCAATAATGAACACAAGTTTGTTTATTTTTTATTATTAATTAAAAGAGGAGAAACTACAAATGCATAAAAGGAATAAATTAATCTAAACGGGTGGCTGAATTTTTGCCTGAAACAAACTGAGCTGCAAAACAAACAAAATTGAAAATAAAACCCTTACTGCTCTTATTCAGGTAATATATGGATAAAATATTGTTGATAATTAAAAAATAACGCAAAGGATTATAGTGTAATTGAATTTAAAAATTCAAGGTTCTCCAAAAGTAGAAAACTTTATCTTTTTTTTTTCTAAATTGTAAAAGTTTTCTCAAATTTACAAAAATTTGGCACAGAGCTCAAGCAGTTTAATCTTTGACTTATTCTTGATGTTTCCCGTGATAAATTTAAATTTAACTACAATTTAATTTAACTTTAGTTTGTTGATAAAATTAGACTGATTAATTTCATTTGATTAAAAAAATAAAATTAAATTTAAATATAAAACTAAAAGAAATTTAAATATAAAACTAAAAGAAATTTAAATATAAAACTAAAATAAATTTAAATATAAAACTAAAATAAATTTGAATACAAAACTAAAATAAATTTAAATACAAAACTAAAATAAATTTAAATATAAAACTAAAATAAATTTAAATATAAAACTAAAATAAATGTAAATATAAAACTAAATAATTTTTGATTATTTTTTTTAATAATTAAAAAAAATACACTCGATAAGTGTTGTTGAATTCCAAAAGTCAAGGTTCTTGAAAGTAGTAAACTTTAAATTCGATTTCCTAAAACGTAAAAGTGAGTTTATTTTCTTGAATTCGCGAAACTTTGGCGCAAAGCTTAAACAATTTAATCTTTGACTCAACATTGACGTTTCCGGAGACGAATGTTAAGACAAACAGAACTTCCAAAGATTAACTCTGGCTCCCTAGTTGAGATATTCCTTCGTTTAATTAAACATTAACCATCCTCTTCTTGATGCAGCAAGATTAATATTCCTTATTAGCGCGGATTATGGCGGAGAAGTCCTCGCAACCGAAGAAGTGCTCATACGAGGAGAGTCAGGGGATTAAATACTCACAAAATTGCATCCGACCGGCCGAGAGCGGAGGATTCACATTAAGGAATCGGCCGTGTCCATTATTCGGGAAACTTTGGGAGCTATTTAATGTGGCCATCTGATGATTTCGATTAGCTGAAGAGAGGCCTTTGAAATTCCCTCGAAGCTCTCCGCGAAGATGCTTAGTGTGTGCTCTGACTTGTCTGAAGAAATGGTATTCGGTTTAAAGCAGAAGTTGGCGGAGATAGAAATAGCTAGCCGATTCGCTTTTGAAGGAGTGCAGTGAAGTTAAGAGATGATAAATGTCTTTGATTAAATATATTTACTGATTTTAAAAATATTTTTTTAAATCATAAAGATGTAAAGTTGACTAATGAAATATTTTTCTGAAAGACTTTATGCGCTCAAATATATGCTTCCGATTTAACTGAAGAAATGGTAATCAGTTTAAAGTAGAAGTTGGGGGAGAAAAAGTGCTCATACGAGGCGAGTCAGGGGCTTAAATGCTCACAAAGTTGCATCCGCCCAGCCGAGAGTGGAACATTCACATTAAGGAATCGGCCGTGTTCATTATTCGGGAAAAATTAGGAAGCTATTTAATGTGGTCATCTGATGATTTCGATTAGCTGAAGAGGGGCCTTTGAAATTCCCTTGAAGCTCTCCGCGAAGATGCTTAGTGTGCGCTCTGATTTATCTGAAGAAATGGTATCCAGTTTAAAGCAGAAGTTGGCGGAGATAGAAATAGCTAGCCAATTCGATATTGAAGGAGTGCAGTGCAGTTAAGAGACGATAAATGTCTTTGATTAAATATATTTAATAATTCTAAAAATATTTCTTTTAATCATATATATGTAACGATTTTTGATGTGTTGACTAATGAAATATTTTTCAGAAAGACTTTATGCGCTCAAATATATGCTTCCGATTTGACTGAAGAAATGGTAATCAGTTTAAAGTAGAAGTTGGTGTGGAAAAAAGTGCTCATACGAAGCGAGTCAGAGGATTAATACTCACAAAGTTGCATCCGCCCAGCCGAGAATGGGAGATTCACATTAAGGAATCGGTCGTGTCCATTATTCGGGAAAAATTAGGAAGCTATTTAATGTGGCCATCTGATGATTTTGATTAGCTGAAGAGAGGCCTTTGAAATTCCCTCCAAGCTCTCCGCGAAGATGCTTAGTGTGTGCTCTGACTTGTCTGAAGAAATGATATTCAGTTGACAGTTGAAGTTGGTGGAAATAAAAATAGCTAGCCAATTCGATTTTGAGGGAGTGCAATAAAGTTAAGAGATGATTAACTTCTTTGAGTAAATAAACTGATTTACTGATGTTAGAAACTATGAATGTAAAAATAATGGAAATGTAACAATTTTGGAAAATTTTACTAATGAAATATTTTTCTGAAAGTCTTTATGCACTGAAATATATAACTATAAAATCGAAAAAGATATTAGCATTCTGATAAAAATGATAAAATACTGTTCAGGCAGGGTCTAACCACGTTTAAAATAACAAGTTTGACTATTTTCATCGTTAAAGTAATGTATTTCGTTTTAAACAAATCGGATTCGGAATGCATGTAGCATTCCCGGTTTTATGGGTTTGTTGGGTATTTAGCAGAAGTGTTTTGCTCATAAACAGTTAGATAAATGGTTGGTGTGAATTAATTGTTAGAAGACTTGTAACGTGAGGACAAAACCACTTTACCACCCAGATTTAGAAGGAAAGAGTACGGTTAATCTTAAAACAATATTTTAAAATGAATGTTTAATTAAATTACATGTTTCAAAAAAAATTCTATTTTAGCGATTTGTTATTTTTCTGAGAGAAAAAATAAAAAAACCATCTGTCTCGAATGTTTTTCGATCTACTTCTAGTAGTGCACCACCCAAATAGCACACTTCGTTTTTTAAACGTTGTAAAATGGTTATTAACGTTGTTACAACTGATTAAAAACGTTTATAAAACGTTAAAAGGTTATTTGTGTTACCTGGGCACAACCCAAGTAGCAGACTTCGTTTTTTAAATGTTGTAAAATGGTTATTAACGTTCTGACAACCGCTTAAAAATGCTTATAAAACGTTTAAAGGTTATTTGTGCTACCTGGAAATGTACATCCTCTTCCTTTTCGTCTTTAATTTCGATGTTCTTCATCGCAGTATTTTCGATATGTTTTACATCGAAGGCTTAGACATTATAACTGGGAAAGTAATGTCTAGAAGATTGGAACCTCATTTTCATATAGTAGTAATGAGGGAATTAGCAGCATGTAGTTTCCATATAGTACTCATACATGATTTGAAAATGTTAAAAGGATAAATGATATTCTTTCATTTTAGGGGTTTTGTTCATTCAGAGTTTGTGTATATTTTAATACTTCTTCGTAAGTTTTCAGAATTCTTTACTTTTAAAATTTATTAGTAATAAAAGGATCACATTTCAATTATCTGACACAAGCATTTACACTTGACAGAAGAAATCCAAAAACCCGTTTAAGTATTTTTTTGAATAATAATAGCCTGTGAGTTGCTTGTTTAATTTTCAGTGATTGCAGTGAAAAAATACTTAAAACTATGTCCTACGTTTGCAGTTTGCTGAAGTATTACTAACGTTATGGCGTATTCGCAAAAAAAGCAAACAAATGCATACACGTTTGAGAAATAATATATATGATGATGTAAAGTAGGATCAGTTTTTTTGCTGAAGAAAAAAAATCATTAAAATGTTTTTCGGTTTCGATTCGAATTTATGCCGTTTTTATGACAATTTATCTAATCCCACCAATGCGTCGTAACTTACAGATGTTATTCATTAAAATAACGGGTAATAAAAAAACGAAAAAGAAAATTTTTTTTAACGAAAGATTTAGACCATGGGCCCATTTTTCGTCATTAGCTGGCAGAATGACTTCAAAATAAGGGGTAATTCCTGAAATTTGATACAGAAAGGAGTCTGATCTCACATAGCGACAGACAGAGTTATCTTATATATTAGAAATCTTATATATTATTAAGAAAAATAATACGCAACATTTTATTAATTTATTGGGTATTTTATACTGCATATTAACTGCATGTTTTTTCATATTTGTGTTAAAAAAGGTAATGTAAAACCGATTTGTTAGTCAAGAATAAGTCATATTTAAATTATAGGGATAAAATTGTTTTTACTAAATAATTGTAATAATAGTTTAGGTCGCAATACCGATGTATGGAAACAGTATTTTTAATATTTCTTTGTCTCTCCATGCAATACTTAAAAATTATATGTATTTTACTATTAATATTGCAAAATAAAAAAAAGTAGTTTAGCAGGTAGAACTATCTCTCAAACTCGACACAAAAGTAGGAGCGAAATACAGAGCTTAGCTGTAAACAAGTCAAATGAGAGTTAATTGCATTAATGTATAAACTTACGATTTGGCGATAAACAGATATTTTGTGGTTATGGTAGAGGCAAAGTTCAATAGTAAAGCACTTAATTTGAGATAATGAGGTGCACAGTCATTGGACAGCAGTAAGCTCTCTCGTTTGGTATTGGCGATAATCCAAACGGGAGTGCATTTGGCGGAATTGCTTAATATATAATATAGTTAGAGCCATGTAGGCGATTGCTATTAGAGCAAGTTTCTCTGCAGTTCTCAAGTTTATTACAAATTAAGAAAATTATTGGACTAATAAATTATCAAAGGTATTAATAGATTTTCATGTTTTAAAATTAACCTTATTAAAAAAAAGCAAAGCTTTGACTTTTCCTTTAATATTAAAAATTTCCTACTAAAAATTTTAATATGTTAAATGCACTTGTTTTTTAATTTTATCATATTTTAAGGCTTGCATAAAAATTTATTTAGGATTTTTTTCAGACATAAATTTATTTAATATTATTTATTTCACATAAAAATCTACACTTTATTTTTGCTGTGGCAACATTACTGAGGAATAAATTTGTATTTGTATATTAACGACACCATCACACGGTTTTTATTTTGTCTTCCCGTACCCTTTTCTAAATGTGTGATGTTTCTTGTCTTCCAATTGGATAAAAAAAGGTTTGTTTTTTATTTCTGTTTCTTTTTTAATTTTAATTTTTTAATGCTAGATCCAAGCAGATATAATGATCTAAAATTTGTATTTCGCTTTATTGAAAAAGAAAAAAAAGTCTGTTTGTATTTTAATAAAAGATCTAAAACAAACAAACAAATGAATCATCAGAAAAACTTCCGATAAAATTATCATCAAAATTACTGATTGTGTGTATTTTTTATTAGGAAAGGAATAATAATAACAATATTTGTCACAAAATGTATTTATGTTTCATGTTTTAATAAAATATAATATTTTTAATAAAAATGTAGACCGATGCTTGATGTAATTTATTAAATGTTAGTTTTAGCTTTAGTTCAATAGTTTCAAGGGGGAAAAAAAAGATAAATATTTAAATATAGAGAAAATAATGCAAGGGTATAATGTATGAACCACGTTTTAGCTTTCAAGCAACATTTTATTTATCCTTAATTGAGAAAAAATGCATCAAATGCATCCATATATATTTTACTGATGCATCTATATATCTCCTATTATCTGAAGAAGCTCGTCTCAGGAAACAAAGTCTTCTTTTCTTAACGGTTTCACACCTGATGATTCCGAATCATCTCGGGCCTTTCATGTGGTGGGCGCGTCTTCTTCCTGTTCACACTCGAATGCCCGGAGACACTGCTCTGTCAGACAAAAAAATCGTCTGCTTGGATGAGCACCCCTTGAGTCACGCCCGCCTTCTTTACCCTATTTCGAAAAGTATGGTTACTAATACAAGGCTATCTAAGTAACAAGGTCTTCGAAAAGGCATCACAATCATTTGGGATTTTGACTTATTGATAACTTGCAAAATTAAAATAACAATACTTTTCCCAAAAAGTTTATTATTTTGCGATATTTTTAAATGTGCAGCGTTTAAAATGTATTTTAACGGGTAATAGTATTCGTTTGTTTAATAGTGTTTTAATTAATAGTTTAGTAAAACGTGCGTTAAAAACATACTTCATCCACAGATTGTTTTTCAATGGCGAAAAAATAGAACTTTTATGAGGAAAAGGGAGAGGGTAGTGAGGCGTGGCAATAAGAAGCATTTTAATGCGAAATGTTTTGTGTGTTTTAAGAAATAAAAACACAATTACAGAAACAGTTTTTTCAAAGTATAAAATAATATTTTTTATATTACAAATAGTTTTTTATTTTGGACATTTGAATTATTTCCTTTATATTTTCTGTGGTTGCTTTGATAGCATGCAAAAACTGCACCTTTTAAAATAATTGTTAATGCATTCTTACAGAATTATGTTTCCGACGTAATTCCGAAGAAATTTTTTAGAATTTTGAATTAAAAATGTCAAAATTCAAATTATTATCATCATTATTTATTCACTTTTTTCGTCAAAAAATTTTTATTTCTTTGAAAGTAATCAATGAATTGCTTACTACTTTCTTTTGGTGACAGCTGGGCTTCCTTTGATTTTGACTGGATATTTCTGCAATTACTGGGACCTCCAAGAAAAAAATGTGTTTGAGATAAGACTTTAGTGAACTCAAACCGCAGACGATTTGGAATAATGAAGACAACAATCAGTTTCTCTAAATTAATATTATAGACAACGATCTAGATTTATTCTCGCGTCATTGTAATCTTAAAAACAAGAGGATCATCAGCATTAGTCAAGTGTTCGTAAAAAACATTTTTTTTAAAAACCCTTTTTAAAAATTCGCACATTCATAGATTTAGCTATTTTTAATACTAAATGCCTCATATACAGCCTGAAATACCAATATGAGTTGAAGACATAGAAAATCGTATATATGATGAGATTATATTTTTTCATTCTTAAAAGTATCTCAATATTTTATACTCTTAAAAAAAAAAAAAAAAAAAAAAAAAAAAACATAGGACGTTTTCAGTGGTAATATTTAAGAAGAATATGTGGTATCTTTTAAATGATGGTGGGTTTGAGAATTGAACTGTAAACACAGAGTTTTAAAATACCTATAAATGTGTACCTCAAAATCAAACTAACTAATCCATTTTCGTTACTTTTCATTAGAGCGCAAAAACGTTTGTCTGATACATACAAAGGATAGGTCTCGCGCCCTTTTAACGCCTCTAAATAATTGAGGAGGAATTTTTTTTTTATAGAATAACGCCTTCATGGGTTGCTTCGGAATAAGATTCTACATACAATGCATTAATAAAGTGCAAATCTTCTTCTTTGGACTTAAATTTAAATGGCAGTAAGGTACAGAATTCAATCTCAAATTTTTGGAGCAACTCATGATATAATAAAACTTTTAAAACTATCAAACTTTATTGCACTCGATGTGGTTAACGTTCGAAGAAAAATAATCCTCTAAAAGCAAAAACATTGTCTGAAATATTCCATACTTCAAGCACGTTTAAAACTTTTAATGCAACTAATGAGAATTATGACAGTAATTGGATTCCAAGTTCACATGAGATTTAAGGAAAAAATAAAGAAAACTTGAAAAAGACCGGAGGA